>OX328132.1:8661251-8758751 GCA_946811695.1 Gonocerus acuteangulatus | reverse complement strand
TTTTTTTTTCTTTTTCTTTGAGAATCTTCTGTTTATGGTTCCCTTTAAAACCCAACTGACCTGTGTAATGATGAATAGAAATTAACTGTTTCCGAGTTATGGGTTCAATTGTTGAGTTTTGAATAGATAGCATATTCAATCCCTTATCTACAAGATTTATGATAATGTATTCCCAAAATTGCTTTAAATCAAATTTCATCCCAGGCAAATTTCTCTTGTGCAATAAAAATGTGTTTGTTGCCATTGTTTGCATAATGTGAAACTCAACTTTTTTGTACTATCTCATAGTTTTTCTTTACGTTAAATTAAACCTCAATAGTAGATCTAAATAATCAACTCCGCCCATGTATTTATAGTATTCAATAAACACCTTGGGTTTTCAACATCTTGTCCCCTTCTATTTTGTACGGTTTCCTCTGTGTTCTGAAGACATTGCTAAACCCCATCGCTTACCTCTCAATTTTAGTACACATATGCCATCGTTTTTAAATTGCTGAATGACTACCCTTTTTCAATTTTTTTTGAGTTACTTGCTTGGGTTAGGGTTTCCCCATGGGCGTATATAAGGGGGGGGGGATGAGGGGGCTGCAGCCCCCCCCCCTCCCCAAAATCGGTAAAAATGTATCATAAAAACCTTTAAAAATAAATTAAATAAGATCACTTAGTCCAGAAAAAATAGTTTTTATTGGGCGTAATAGCGTTTTAATTGGCTAATTATTCCAAGTAAGATTTTTAGTATTCCATACTCTCAAAATGTTCTCTGTCGCCCCCCCCCCCCCCCCAAATTCTTCCAGTCTCTCCCGAAATTATTTTCTATATACGCTCATGAGTTTCCCTCCAAGGAGCAACAGGAGACCGGGGGTTGGCCTTTGAAGGGGTCACTTTTATTTTAGTGTAACTCTTAAAATCCCAGTACAATACATTTTATTGTTTAATAAATGAGAAACTATGGGAACACTGGTAAAAATTTCTATGTACAAATAGTGTCCTTTTCCTCTAAATCTTTGCACAAGGATGTCTGCAATACATTGATTATGTGACACTCCTGCAAACTAAAGATCTCCTGAGGCTCCAGTGTAAATAATAATTTTATTCTTATGGCAATTCTATAAACGATCAGTTTGCCAATAATCTTGCATATTAATACAACAAATTTTGCCCACATGAAACAAGATACCTAAGAATATAAGCAGCTCTCCTACTGCTATATCTTTCCACCCTGACATGCTCGACCTTGAAAGTATAACTTTTGTATTTATGTTAATATGGGATAAAATTTCATCTGTAAAAACAGTATGAAAAATCCCTGGGTTATTGGCTCTCCAGTATAACTTTTAAACCTGGGCTTCCTGTGAATTGGATATATAATAATAAATACTTACTTGGATGTGCTGGTGTGGATAAATATTGTTTCTTGGGTCCCATAGTAATTTTAGAAAACGCAAACTGATTAAAATCACAAACTTATTTAAATAGTTTCTTTGAATTAAAAAAAAAAAAAAAAAAAAAAAAAAAAAAAAAAAAAAAAAAAAAAAAAAAAAAACTGAAACAATTGAATGGTAAACAGTTAGAGAACTACAAATGGTAGGCGAATGTGACGAAAACGTAGAATGTTACTCCTTCACTGCGCAGAACGTACTAGCTGGATGACTGGTAGAAAGAAAGCTGAGGCTGGAAAATAGTAAATTTTAGAAATATAGAGGGGATCATTCTCTCAGCAGATGGCAGAGAAATATATAGCAATATATTGGGAATTATTAAATTTAAAATGATCAAAGAATGAAAGAAAAAAAAATCAATTGTTTAACGCCTGATACTTCTGCCTTATGAAGTTTAATTATATTATATTAACCTGATAACGCCTGCCTTATGAAGTTTAATTATATTATATTAACTCAAAATGCTGTTTAAATGATCAATATTTATAGTTATATAAGTTCATACTGCTACTCGAATATATTAATTTTATTTGATCGCTTCAAATTCTAATTGTTAATTGTAACATTTTTAGGATAAAGAGAATTCTAAAAAGAAAGGCCGAAATAAAGAAGGTAATTATGTTTCTTCTTTAATATTTTTATCTTATAAAGAATAAAAATAGTTTGAGCCCAAAAATATCACAAATGTCTTTTTTAAAGCTAAATTTCTTATAAAACTAACCAAACAAATACGGTCCATACTAAAAACTTGTTTCAACATTAGGTTTTTTTTTTTGTTATTTATTTTTATATTACCATAGTCATCAGCCTTTACACTATCTACTGGTTGCCAACCTTTCTAAACAACCCTTGTGCATAGCTGATCAATTCAAATAATGTAAGTTAACTCCGTCTTATATGGTTTAGCCCATTTTAGCGTGGTTCCTCCCTCCCTCCATAGGGAGGAACCTCGCTTATAGGGTTAACCTCATGTTGCACTCCAGAAGTGCCGACTAGAGAATTTTACGTTTCAGAACCCCTAGAGAACGAAACTAGCGGTGGTTCAAATTTGCATTTATATATATATATATATATATATATATATATATATTGAAATGATATATTTTATATTTTTTTATATTTATTAAGCCACACGTTGGTTTGCCATAAATGTTAAGATATATTTTGAGAATATTAATTTAGAAAATATTATTTAAGTTTTTAAAAAAATATATATTATTTTTAATTTGCCACGCCTGCTAAATTTGATCTAATGAGTACTCTTATCTCAGAGAAAGAAAAAGGTTCCCAAGTAACTGAAAAAACAAAACGAGTGTCCCAAACTTTTCTGACATATGAAACCTAATGTATCATTATGAAACCTAATGTATCACGAAACAAATCAATTAATTAACACTCGTTTATACAAGAAAATAACTCTTACCTTAATTGTTGAGACGACACTTCAAGGGATTTCAGAATTCTTCACTTCCGGATTCACGACACACAGCAACTTTTCTTTAATCAATACAGACGACGAATACACGTTCTATTAACTCTGTTTGCATTTAGCTAAACCAGAAACTTTATGAAAGAGAGCCTTTAAATACATTAAAGAAAAGCTTAACTCAAAAGACACACGACCGATGCTCTCCCGATGTAGAGACTGAGAGAGAGACTAAGACTGAGCAGACTGGGATCCTCTCCTGACCGGGACACAGAACAGACTGGGGAGAGAGAATAAGAATTTAGCAGGAAGAGCTAGATGAACGTGTTCTACAATATCCTGGATCTAGTGTCCGCACATTTTATTAAGATAATTATTATTTTCCTGTAATTAAAAGTTTTTAATTTATTGATTGTTTATATGTACATTTATTCCACAACTATTGTATGTCAGTCCAGCCCAGAAACACATGAATGAAAAATGATATATATCATACTTATATATTCCAGGAACTTTCAAAATACAACTTACGTGGGCTTTTGAATATATATAACAGTTTCTTGAATTTAAATGTATTATCTGTAATGTAATATATCATTACAATATATATATATATATATATATATATATATATATATATATATATATATATAACCAAGAGAGCGCAAACAGACAAATATATATATATATATATATTTGTCTGTTTGCGCTCTTGCTCAGTGAATAATGGTCCGATTTTGATGAAATGTGGTACAAAAATCTTTCATCTAATTTGAAAGGTCAAGTTCTTTAACCAGCAAAATCCGTCCACCGGAACATCGTTTTTGAGCGAAATTCGCGGGAAGAAAATTGTTACACTTACTTCATATGCTTCGTTTAATAGGTTTCTTGGCCTAGAAAAATGAATGAAACCATTTTTAATGCGATAGCTTAAAAAAAAATAAAAATAGTTGTTGAATAAAGATTTTGGTTTGGGTACTTGAGTTTCAAATAAATTGGTTTGGTTGAGTCATGAGATTCAAATAAAACATTTCCTGCACGTTCAAATTTCATGAAAACTAATATGTTGAAATTTAGGTTATGTTTGGAGTTAAGGAAGGGTTAGAATAAAATATCTTATTAAAAGACATGAAAAGTTTTGGGAACTTAATAACTGCTTCTATTTTAATCTTTCCAAATAGACTAGGGATAAGAACGACACCACGCTAAGATGACACAGTTCCTGCAAGTCGGACTTTTTTCTCTAAAGTTCATTTAATTTGAGAGGGGGAAAATGATTGTATTGTCTATATTTTTCTTGAGAAAATATTAGAAGGTATTTTTCTATGGCAAGAACTGTGTTTTTTTCCGAGTATTTCCTTAAGCTGTGGGCTTCTATTAGCTTTTTTAAAAATGCTTTTTTATTAAGTAATTTTATCCACTAAATTAAGAAGCATCTATTTCATTTGCCTTCCTGTGTTTTTATTGTGTGTGCAATAATTATCTGTCTTTTATTCAATTTACCATCACTTGTTGACATTTATTGCAATTAATATGGAGCACTGTATTTTGTCAAGTTGCAGTCAGCTCATAAGCCATTCCTTGAATTTCTTCTGTATTCCTGCCTGTCAAAAAATTATTCGTAAAATAATAATTTTTTTGCGAAACATTTACGTGATGTTTTCATATTCGATATCTCGCCTGGAGATAATCCAATTGTCCTTGGGCTCTTTGAAATGAAGAAAGCTTCCTTTTTCTAATCATATAAATGACTATTGTATTATCTCAGATGATTCATGTAAGAAATGGTTCTCAAAATGAAAATCAAATTTAAACTTTCTTAAATATAAAATTAATTCCAGTACATGTAGAAATAACCCAATTAGACAAAAATGTGTCCTTGCATTAAAATTAATTAATTAAAAAAATACTTTCATTGCTTTAATTTTCCTTGTTTTTTTGCACAATTACCACAGAAGGCTATTGTACAAAAAAAAAAAAAAAAATGTCATTTGATGTATATTTATTTTTCTTTCTTTTCTCTAGACTATGTAAACATTTTCCTTCATATCATTTTTAATCTTACTGGATTTTTTGCATTCTAAGACCGGTATCATTTTGCAATACTATTATCTTCTTGGGCACTGTCTTGGACTCTCTGGCATTTTTTTCGCAAGGTTATAATTATTTTTTGTGTTTCATCTACTATCTTTGATAACATTACATAACTAATTTTAAATCAATTGTGTTTTTCTCTTTTATGATATTTTGAAAATTGTAAAAAAAAAAAAAAAAAAAAAAAAAAAAAAAAAAAAAAAAAAAATGTTTATATATTTGTTTTTCACTATTATAGAATGTGCATTATGATACTTTAAATTATTAATTTTTTCTGCCTGTTTCCTACTCCTTGCCTTCATGGACATTCCTTGGTAAATATCTGTTGTGTATATACATAATGGTATATTTTTGCTTTTATAAGTAAGAGACTTATTGATATATTATTTACATACTTTAGGCGTAAATATTGTGTCAACTATATTGTTCCCTATATGTTTTTAGTGATGATTCATGAACCAGCAGTTTTGATTGAGGGGGTATTATTCCGTGCTCGGTATCTAGGTTCAACACAGCTTGTCTGTGAAGGACAGCCTACTAAAAGTACTAGAATGATGCAAGCAGAAGAAGCAGTTTCTAGAATAAAGGTAAACTTAACTGCAATACAATTAATTTCTTATATATTTTTAATTTAATGAATTGGGCTTAAAATATCTACATACTACATATTTTCTGCCATTAAATTGCTAATTGTTAAGTCATATGTAGATATAGAATTGATATAATCTTAGTTTTTATTTACTTATTTTTTATACATTAGCAAGAGTTTGTTATTATTTCACAATAACTAGAATATTATTTTAGATTTCTGCGAGCTTTTCATTTTTTTTAAGCCTATGAACTTGCTCTTCATTTTTATTTTTTAAACTTGTTTATTCATTTTTGTCACTTGTCAACATGCCTTACGTAAACTGCTTTAAAGAATGTTCAGAAGTGCTTTTTATTATTTATTTTTTCTGACATTAAGTTTTATTTTGTTTATTTTTCTTTGTGAATATGACATTAATGAAATACGGCTATTTATATTGTATATAAATAGTCCTGGAAGAAAGAAATATTTTTAAAAATGTTTAATTTAAAAAGTACATTTATTAAAGGTCCTATTAATTTATCGAGACATTTTAAATTTCACTTTATGTGTGTTGTTTTTTTTTTTTTTCTTTTTCGTTCGTCCCAATCAGTTTATCATAAACATGAACTAAAATTATGGGAAAAAGAGGATATCTGAAAGCCCTCGACATCGGTAGGTAGGGCAAGCGGTGCCCCTGTGTCATATTAACCTGTAATATCAAGGCCAACGAAAACGGTTATGTTGAGCTCAGAATCAGGTTCAGACTTGACCATGGAAAAGAGTGATTCTTCTCCCACTCCTGTCTAACATAGGCCAAGATGTTGTTGTTGTTTCATTGTGTTTTAGGGCAAAAAACTGCAAGGTTATCATTGCTCAAGAACAAGATGTATGCAAAGACATATAAAATAGAGAAAATACATGCAACTTGCAGTTATGCGGTCTGGTCACAAAAATTGATTCTGAGAAAACATGCTATATTAGACCATTATATATTAGAAGTTTGTGAGCCCATTTATCACTTTGTAATTATATGTGGCAGAAGGTCAAAAAGGTTCGATGTATTACAGAAAGACACACAACTATATGCCTAATGTAACAGTGTTTTCAAATTCATGGAATCCTGTTTCATATGACTTCCTTTTTGATCCCGCGTATTTTGTGTAACAGGAAGGCATTAAACGGTGCAAAAATGATGAACACAATTCTAGAATCGCATGCTGAATGAATACGGGATATTGATACCATTTTTATTTAGCTGAGAAGGCTTTGTTACTTGTTTCTTGGGCTTAGGCATTGAACATGACAAATTACGAACTCCTGATGATACATTTTTTGGGAAAACTCACCCAAACCTCCTTGGAGAAGATTTGAGAAAAAGATTAGGGAACTTATTCAAAGAATTGGTGTTGTAATAAACTAACTCCAAATTCCAGGAAGGAACAGCAAGTAACAATCTCAAAGCTGAAGTAGATGAGTTATTCTTACTTCACAACTACATGATTGAGGAAAGAACTTTAGTAGAAACACTGTCTATGTACTTTAACAAGCAAAACCAGAAATTGGCTGTGCTCACCAACCGATTATGTCATTGCAGTAAGACATTCCCCCGCAGAAGACAAAACTCATTTTTTAGTACACAATAAAGGGATTTTTACAGACTGCTTAGCAAAGAAGCACTGAACCGGACAGGGATCCTTGTAAAGTGAACATAGAAGAAACAGTCCAAATTACTGGGGCAATGTAAGGAAAGTCCCTGAAGTCCACAGTAATATTGGAATGTGGATGCCTCATATGTTGGAAAAATTGAAGCAGATCTCTCAATTAGACGATTACAATATAACTAAAAAATACATAACAAAAGCCATTAAAACCCACAACATAATTGGAAGGCTCCTAATGGAATTCTTCATTACTGGCTGAAATATTTGGACAGTTTGCATGAACCATACGCTCGCAATTACCAAGAAATGCTTCCAGGTCAATACTGAGTGACTTCAATGAAGGTTTGGCATAAATGATCCTGAAGAAAAAATGTCAATATTTTAACACAATGATTACAGTCCCATAACATGCTTAAATGGAGTATATAGGCTATTTACATAAATTATCTCAAAATGTGGCAACTGTCTCTTGATTGGTTCAAAAGGATGGGAAAGAGCTATTGGTTGTAGAATTGTTTATTGCATCTCAGGCCTCAGTCAAACAGCAAAGTCTATCTCTGCTAAGGATTGACTTCAAAAAAGCATTCAATCCTGTTCCTCACTCCTGGTTAATCGAGGTGGTAAGAATGTATAAGACCCTTTATAATGTAACTGGCCCTTTATCATGTATGATGGTCACATGAATAACCAACTTCACCTTTGGAAAGGGATGACAAACAGTGTATATTCTTATCCATGGCAAGCAAAACAAGACTACTGATATAACTGATATCTCAATGAATTATGAAAATACCCAGAAAACACATACTAAGAAGCTGCTTAAATATCAATACTTGGCCATTGAGTTGAAGGCTTCTGCAAATGAGATTCAGCTACAGTAACTGCAGTTATCATCTCGATCAATGCATTGATTCCAAACACAAGAGTGAGTGACACCAAATATCTCAAGCTCCGATAGGAGCTGCTCATTATATTGACACGGAAAGCAGTACTGCTCGATATTGCTAGAATTGTCAGATAATTTTTAAATCCCCATAGGTACAAAAGGGGAAAAAATAAGATATAATTTTTATTGTTTAGAAATATCTCCCTGTAAAAATTACTTCCAGCGAACCTGAGATACTCCTCTCCCCATAATAAAGCTTTATTGACATCTACTTAAACAGATGTGTTTCCTCTCCACTGGAGAAATTAAAAGCTACCTGTTTTCATAAATATTAGATGGGAATTATATACAGTTTTTTTTTTTTTTTTTTTTTTTTTTTTTTTTTTTTTTTTTTTTTTTTTTTTTTTTTTTACAAAACAAAAGCAGATAAATAAAAGTATTTTCCTTGTCCAGTTTACATATTGATTAAAAACTCTTCTACACCTATCTCTTTCACGGACAATATGCGTATATACTGACAACTGAAAATAGCAAATGTGAAAGGAACAAGTCGGTATCCAGTGGTACCCCCCCCCCTGTTGGTATTATACAGTGGTGGAGTCGGGTGGAGTGGGATTGGGCCCATTTTTTTCTGGTGATTCTGTATCAATAGTCAACATTTGTCCAAGAGTTTTGTCCAATGGGCCTTAGGAAATAAAATAAGATAGGTTGAAAATGCTTTATTTGATATCTCAAGTTTGGAAAATGATATCTACATGATTCTTTCACCAATTCATTTGGTTTAAAGAGTAGATTAAAGGGAAAATACAATCTTTAAACAATAATCTATATTCCGTCAAGTATATTTACAAATATGGTTGTGTTCAAATAAACTGGCATTATAAATTTTTAAGCAGATTTAAAATTAGCTTCCCAAGAAACCCTAATGTAGTGAATATCATTGAAAAAAAAAAATCCGGAAGATACCAAAAGATCCGGTTTGTCTTGAGATAATCCGATTTTTACGTTCTTGGGCTCTTTGAAAAGAAGGGAGCTTCCTTTTTGTAACCATATAAATAAGGATGAAAAGGGCCCCATAAAAATAAATTTGCACATGAGAAAAACTTTGTGGAATGAATGGAGATAATGAACAACTTTTTAAAGGTAGGTTCATGGAATATTTTGTCAAAACAGTAACTACTATATAGTGTAGTATGTAAAGAATTTTTTTTATTTCAAAACGGGTGTTAGATTTTTTTTTAGCACATTAAAAAAAAAAACAATATTCAAATTTTGGGAAGATTAAAAAAAATATTGTATTAAAATTTCACTGAGGCTTAAAATGTTGTTAATGATTATAAAATCTGACCATATTTCAAAGAACATTTAACCGATTCAAACCAAATTTGGAGGACCGATAAAGGCTCCAAAGTTAGGCATTTTATTCCAATCAGGGTGTTTCTATGAGTTCTGGAATCAATATTATGTGCAAAAAAGTTTAAATTGTATTATTATTTTGAGAACCATTTCTTACAAGTACCTTCTGAAATAATTCAATAGTTATTTAACCCTGCCCGAGACTACCCAATAACTTACGTTCTATCGCAACACATGAAACATTCGCACTTCATTCTACAAATATGAGATCAACCCCTTGATTATGACAGCTAAACAGCCTATTATATCTAACATGGAATTTCAGACTACATAATAAACTTCAATTCAATCTAAAATGAATGAAACATATCTAAACATTTCAATCTTTATAAAGTGAAAAAGCTCTATGAGTAGGTAGCTTGTGTGTTTTCAAGATCTTTTCAAGGAACTTTTCACCAAAATGTGAAACCTTTATATATTTTTTTTAACGGCCCCGCAGCAGTAGTACTAGTTATCTATAGGTGCCACCCTTCCTAAACATCCATGGTGGAGCAGGGATATTTTTCAGCAAGCTCATAGATAAAAACTCAACCTGCTGCGGGCAGGACTCAAATCCGCATCTGCTTAGATAGGAATCAGATATGCTATCCAATCTGCCTCAGGGGGACCCAATACAACTTCATACTATCCCAAATTTGTATGTATCAATACATTTTTCTGTTTATGTACTCTCAAATATTTAGAATCTTTTCATATTTAAAATGGGCGTTTAAAAGTATGTGAACTTAATTCTTTTTCATTATTTTAAGTCGTTCTTTATCTATATTAGTTTAAGAAAAGCTTGCTTTCAAATAAAAGAACATACATCTTTTATATTATAGAAATGGCAAGCATGTTTAAGAGGAAGTCCATGGCAATAAACATGCACACTATTCACATCTAGAGTAATGATTATACTGTGTTAGCTCTGAAAGTATGCAGCGTTTAAAGATAATTTGTTTTATATTAGGGACTTCTTTCTATTAGCACGTCACCAAAAGTGGCAAACCACAATCCTCGGTGGCATTGTAAGGTCTTCCAGAATCAGATCATAACTAATGAGGTACTACAAGGCCCAAGGACCTGGTATTGTGCTTTTGCTTATTCTTGGATTTAGTGTATTTCTTTTTGCGCGATTCTTCCCTCCCTCCATACCAAGGAAAGCCGCTTATGAGGTTGACCTCATGACGCAATTCGGAAGTGCCGACTAGAAAATTTCTCGTTACATACCCCATGGATCACGAAAATATAGGTGGTTCAAATTTGTGTGTGTGTGTGTGTGTATATATATATATATATATATATATATATATATATATATATATACATACAAATATATACACAAACACACACACACACACAAGGTGTTCCCAAAATAAACGGCAAAACTTTGGGAATCGATGCAGGATGCAAAAAGAAAGAAAAAAAGTCCTTTGGCATTTTTCTCGTTTTTACTTCGTTTCCACAAAAACCAAAACACAATTGTGAATAGGAGTTCTTTCATAACGCCTATATAACAATCATTAAAAGTATATGATTTATCTTCTACCCCCTCCACTCACCCTCCTCCCTCCCAAAACAAAAAAAATTCTTCTTGGTCAAAAAATTAAATAACGGCATGTAAATGTGTAAGTTCAACATTATTTAACATGGCTACTGGCTTTTAAATGGTTTCCTGTGGTTCCTTCGGCAACCATCGAGGAAGAAACAACAATGACCTGACTGACGAAGATGGAGATGAACCCATCGAAATATTCCAGGAAGAAGTGAGGAGTACCACCGCTGGAGAAAAATGCCGTTCCATCCAAAAATATCATCCCAGTGACAAAAGATAAACATCAAATATATATATATATATATATATATATATATATATATATATATATATGTTTGTCTGTTCGCGCTCCTGACGGCTCAAAAATGGTTCGATTTTGATGAAATTTAGTACAAAAATCTTTCGTCTAATGTGAAAGGTGAAGTTCGTTAACCAGCAGAATCCGTCCACCGGAACATGGCTTTTGGAGCGAAATTTGCGCAAAAAATAGCGGAACGCTTACGTTTTCGAGTTCATATGCATGCTGGTACTCGTTTTATATGTTTCTTAACATAAAAGAAAAATGAATGAAACCATTTTGAAAGCGATATCTGTAACTGTTTTTGAGAAACATTGAAATCCACTTTTCCAAACTAATTTTTAGATTGGGTATTCAGAAACGATTAATTCAGTTGAAACTTGTTCCAGACGTTTAATATTCATCTAATCCAAGATAGATAAATTTAGGTTCTGTTTGGAGTTAAGGAAGTACTAGAAATAAAATATATCATTAACAGGTATAAAAAGTTTTTGGATTTTTGTATATTTTCTAAAATATCTCGAAAACGGTTGGGAAATCATGGTAAGTGGAAGGTGACCATTCGAAAGCTTGATAAATTCTATACAAAAAAGGTTCTAATGTAATGAGTTGATAAGTGCTGCCACTTTTTGGAGACCTCCACTAAGTTATCCAGGTATTATAACAAATGAAAAAGGCCAATCAGGTCTCCCAGTCTCATAATTTTATATTTAAATAATTTTAAACAATATTTCGGCTTATGCCATCATCAGGAAATCTTTAATATCACAGCTTTAAAGAAATATCACAAATTTGCTCTTCATTCATTATTACAAACTGGTAAATATGAAACCTCAGGAGGTTTCAGGGGGTTATCATGTGAGTTACAGTCTGGGGACAGTCATATTTACCTGTTTGTAATAATGAATGACGAGCAAAATTGTGATATTTCTTTAAAGCTGTGATATTAAAGATTTCCTGATGATGGCATAAGCCGAAATATTGTTTAAAATTATTTAAATATAAAATTATGAAACTGGGAGACCTGATTGGCTTTTTTCATTTGTTATGATACCTGGTTCTAATGTAATTTTCAATGGGGCAATGTCAATCCGAGAAATAAGTGCTTAGAACTTCAAAATTGTTAATTTTGTTCTTTTCAACGGGGTTTTTTCACAGTTTACATATCGTTTTAATTGGTTATTGTTTTCTTAATTGCATTTAATAGTATAATTAGTATTTTAATAAAGTAAGGTATGATAATGAGAAACATTGGAAACATTGGTGGTGTCATTTCCGCTTAGAATACAATCAGTTTCCTGTGGTGCCTTAAATCTTCCTTCTCTTTGAGATGGAATTTTATATTTTTCATGAAAGATCAAAACCTACCAATAACTGCTTCTACTCCTTTGCTAATTTCACAAGGGATAAGAACGGAACCATGCTAAGATGACACAGTTCCTGCGAGACAGACTTTTTTAAATATACGCAAATTATAAATTTGTATACATATTACTTAGGTGAGTTTCCAGGATGTTAATTGGAGGGTGGAGAAGCTTAATTTTTGTTTAATTAGAAGTTCATGAGCAGGGGTTAACATTAAACTCCCTTCATAAATTCCTGATTGAGAATATATAAATAATGTAATAGCACTTTGGCTCTTTATGTAATAGCACAGCCCCACCAGGGATTTTATCTAGTTACTGTTACTAGGTGACGTATAAAAATTAAGATATTTGGTTATAAACATATGTTAATCAATTTATTAAAAGGTTCATTTTCATCAATATTTACAACAAATAAATTCCTCAGATAGGTTAGCTTTCTGGAGACCAGTATTTTATCTCATGTCCTTTTTTGCACTTCCTTACTGCTGGGAGTATCCCACTATTTAAGTAGAATAATCGTGCACTATCTGCTACTTTGTATTTTTCATATAAATCAAAAATATTTTTCATATTTATGAACGTGTTTATAGAATCACTGGATTGATAAATGTATATTATTATGATAACATGTGTTCATGTGATAACAGTAACAGATACTAGGAAATCACTGGCGGGGCTGTTCTAAAAAAGACCCAGCACTTTTTTTTCTATCTATATTGGAAACCTGGGAAGAGAAAAGGTAATATTAATATATTAAAAGGAAAGGATATACTAATATTTTACCAATATAACACACAGAACAGAAATACCTAACATAGAATGCACCTTTATATTTTATTAATAAACAATTAACCTTTAATTACTTACATTTATCCTTATAAACACATACACAATCAATTAGACTGGGTCAATGTGGACAGATTTGCATTTCCTACTAAGGCACTCAGTACACTGGATAAATTGGCTTAGAAGTTGTGAATTTTTTCCCATCTTATATCTTCTTCCTTGAGAATGGTTCCAATCGGCTAGTTCGATTTTTCTGTTTTTGTTGTGACTTTTAATCAATGAAATCCCCACATATTTCTTATTCTAATTAAATAGCCAAGTGTCTTCCACTTATTCTCAACCCTTTAATATTATCAACAAGACAACTGGTTTTCCGTTGTTTTATGACTTTTGCCTTGTGAGGGACATAATGTTATTTTAAAAGTGCTATGATGCATTCCTTAGCTGTGTGCCATTCTATTATAGCCCCACTTGAAGGCTTCTGGTTTAACTTGTTCTCTAATAACTACTCATTTATATGTTCAAACATATACACACACTTTACACTTTCACAGAAAGTCTTTGTATGTTTGTATGTATTGCTCCCCTAACACCAATGCTTCTTTTCTCTTAAGCTAGGAATTATTAATTACTAGCTCATGAATCATTTATCAGAAAATTATTTTATCTTCCAACCCAGAACAATCATCCGAGATAATTCCAAGAGCTGTAGCCATATTACTTCTGATGTTTTTAAACTGAAGAAAATTTGTGACATTTGGATAGTGTTAATTGTATCTTCTTTTCTTTCTTATTATAGATATAGTATTTTTTGTTTTGCTCTGGTGTTCTAATTATTTCATTAGAAAGAAATAATTAAAGACAGCTATTTGTTAATGTAGTTTCCATGCAATAATAAAAAAATCATAATCTATTTCTAAGGCTGATCATTGAACCGAGTCAAAAATGACTTATAGAATATTTCACAAGGTTTTTGAATAATAAATAGATATTAAATATATTGAATGATATTATAAGTTACTATGAAGATTTTTTCTTTCAGCCTTGTATTATTTTATAATTTATATAAATGATTACTCTGAATTATCGCAGGTACTTTTTCTTGGAGTAATTTTTAGGGCTCTTCTGTTTTCATAAAATACTCAAATTATTAACAACTTCCTTAAGAGCACTGGTTAGTAAAATGGATTGAACTAATTTTATTTTTACCTTTTTCTAAAATCCTAGAGAAAATTCTGAAATGTTTAAAACAAATCCTATTAACTTCTATCCACTACAAATATTTTAGCGCGGTTCCTCCCTCTCCCATAGGGAGGAACCCCGCTTATAAGGTTGATCTCATGACGCAATCCAGAAGTGCCGACTTGAAAATTTTGCGTTTCAGAACCCCTAGAGACCGAAAATGATAGTGGTTAAAATTTGTATATATATATATATATATATATATATATATATATATATTTATTTATATATATTTGTCTGTTCGCTCTCTAGGTAGAAGACAAATGGTCCGATTTTGATGAAATTTGGTACAAAAATCTGTCGTCCAATTTGAAAGGTCAAGTTCGTTAACCAGCAAAATCCGGCCACTGGAAGATGGTGTTTGGGGCAAAATTCGCGCAAAAAAAATCGTAACGCTTACGTTTTTGAGTTCATAAGTTTGTAAGCACTCGTTTTTTAGGCTTCTTGGGCTAGGAAAACGAATGAAACCATTTTCAAGGCGATAGCTTTAACCGTTTTAGAGATAATTGGAAAAATAGTTTTTGAATACCGTTTTTGGTTTGGGTACTTGGAATCATGGGATTCAGTTGAAACATTTTCTGCATGTTCTACTTTCATTAAAACTAATATGTTGAAATTTGTGTTACGTTTGGAGTTAAGGAAGGGTTAGAATAAAATATTTTATTAACAGACATAAAAAGTTTTGGTAACTTTGTATACCTTCCTTAATATCTCGAAAAAGGTTGAGAATCTTGGTAAACAGAAGAATACCATTAGAAAGCTTACTAAATGCTCTACAAAAAAGGTTCTGATGAAAGTTTTAATTAGACGATGTCAATCGGAGAAATAAGTGCTTAAAACTTTAAAGTAATTGATTTCGCTTATTCAAACTGTTCTTTTTGTCTGTTTTTATTCCTTGTTATTTTTTAACTGCTTATAGTTGGTTAATGTATTCGATAATAAATCAGGTTAAGAAAAATAAGAAAAACAATTTAATCTTAGAGATATGGATTTCCAAGATATAGCTTTTCAACTGCCTAGCGGGGTCCTTCCTAGGACGGCGTTGGCCTATCCAGGTAAGATCGTAAATAAGACCTTTCTTGAAAGTAAAGATGGAACTGTCAACTTTGGTCCTCCTCTGCCTCCCGGCACTTTCAATGCTGACGAAGGCTACCAATGAGTAGCTGAAACGTCCTAAATATAGATTTTTTAACAAAAATCGTATTGAGGTTTCTTTAGCCGAATCCCAACTATTCCATCTTTACTTATCACCTCGATGGCTAACTATCTAATCTTCATGCTTTCTAGAAATGTGGACCCAAAATAATAACAGCTTCTATTTTAATCATTTTAAATGAGTCTAGAGATAAGAACGGAACCCAGCTAAGATGATGCAGTTCCTGCGAGTTGGACTTTTTATTTTGTCCACTTGAAGTATCTTTTTTTATTATGCTTAAATATCAAAATTACTAGTGAACACAATCTTATAAAATAATTCCCTTATCTGTGCTGGGAATTTTGAAATTTATGGCTGAAAAATTAAACTTTTAAATAGTAAATGAGGTTCTTTACTCAAAATAAAATAAATTGCAAAAATAAAATAATAGTGCATGAGAGCACTATAGATAAGGGTTCACAAAACTACTTCCAATCATATTCTCTCAGAGCTTCTCTTCTAGAGACCAACTTAGTTTGTCCATCATTTCCTAGGCATTAAAAAAAAAAAAAAAAAAAAAAAAAATTCTGACAAAAACACAAAATTGTTACAACAAATTGCAATCAGGCAATTGTTTGTAATTTAAATGCTAAAAGTTCGTTCACATTTTGATACTGATATTTTTTATCATTATTTTATACATAATTTTTTTCATTTATGCTTTGAATTCGTAGAAATAAAGAGAACATAACGAAAAGGGTTACATTTTTATCAATTCAACCAAGCCTGAAAAACATGTTCTAAAAAGTAGGCATACCATTAACTTTTTTTATTTTGTCGTAACAGTTCCTACAACTGCTATTCTATTTTTTAAAAAAATAAAAATAAAAATTGGTTTAGTAGTTCTGGAAAAGAGTTAAGGTGGTCGGTATTTTGAATCCTTTAAAAACGAGGTTATTTATGTATATTCTAAATCATTTGATAAATGCTTTGAATAAATATTGAATTAATTTTTTTTTATATATATACAGTAGAACTTGGATAATTCGAACCCCTAGGGACTGATAAAAAAGTTCGAATTATCCAAAATTCTAATTATAAAAGTTTTTGAAAATAAAGGGATAGGAAATCAAACTTCATATTTTCACATTTTTTAATTTAAAAAAAATACATACATTTTATTTAAAGAAAAACAAACATTTCATAAAGTGATGATTACGTACACAAGTAATAAATAAATTATCAAAAAAGTAAAAATAAATGTCTATTGTTTTGAAAAAAGTAATTTTCTTACGTAAAAAGTAATAAAGAATTTTTTTCTTTATTTTTCAGGTAAGTTGGTAAAGTGTTAGGAGGAATTCCAAAGTCCTTGGGCTATTTCAGATTTTTTCTTTATTCCTTTTTCAACTTCTTTAATCGCTGCTATTTTCTCTGACAACGTTAAAGCCATAACTTCTTGGCTTCGACATCGAAATCAACAACTCAGAACTGCACTGAACACCAGAAATTCAAGGCACAAACAATACAACCGATCTAGGCACTGACTGACTTATAACTGAATAAGAAATGAAGATCGGAGGGATGGTGGGAGGGAATTCTAGGATAAAACGACAGGATGTAACTATAACAACCCCTGGAAGGGAGGAAGCGAGGCCCACCACTTTGCAGAACTCCTAGAGTCCAAGAACTAGACTATGAGTCCGCCGCGCTTCTTGTCTCGGAACCCCTACATCTGTACCTTACTATCCTTCTTACCCGAGGGGAGAATATTATCACAATATTTAAGATCGGCCGCCTCTCTGTCTACTTCCCATTGGAGGTACAGACTCGTAAAAAATTTGAATTATCCAAAATGTTATTCGAATTAACCACAATTTTTTTACATTGTTTATGCCCTAAATTCTAGGGACCGAGAGAAATATTTGAATTAAAGACGATTTCGAATTATCGAAGTTCGAATTATCCATGTTCCACTGAATATGATTAAAATTATATTTTTGCATTGGATTATTAGAAATATAGGTGATGGAACTGTCACGCCATCTTTGAATAGCAAAATAATTCCTTTGAAGTATTGGTTTATTCTAAGAAAATAATTTATGGGAGAATAATTTTTGAAACATTATTGATTCCTCTTTTCTTTTTAATTTTTATTAAAATGTGATCATCTGATTTGGTTTTGATTTCTTTCCCTGGAGGCTGTAGCTCGGCCTATTATTGCTAACTTGCTAAATTCATAACTTGGTTTCCTCCAGTGAAAGTTAGTGATACAAATTCAGGGATAAAGAACCAAAAAATTTATGTTCAAGAAGGCCTAGCATAGTATCTTAATTCAAAACATTTTGTATCCAGAACCACAAATTAATAAAAAAAAAAATCAATTTACTTCAAAGATATTTTGATTAATATAACAGACAGGCCAGCAGTTTTTTTTTTTTTTTTTTTTTTCAAAATGTAAGCAGTATTGTAAATTTAAAAGCTTCACTTTATTATTCTCTTTTATTCAATTGGCTCTATAAATTGATAGTGATCCATTTTTGTGTCTGTTTTTTGTTTAATTATTTTAAGATGGTGTTTATACCTACACTCTATCCGAACACATAAATATACGTCATCTTGAAATCACTCAGGTTAGTTAGAAATAGAACTTTATCAATTATTTGAATTCTTTGTTTTCTTATTTCATTTATAGATGGGCATTTATCCCGTTATTTTCATATATTTTAAATAAGGATAAAATTGGTTTAAAACTTGAGTGACCGTTCATGTTTTCAAAATTTTTTTAAAAATATTAGTTCTACTACTTGTTTTTTATTTTAGGAAAAAAATTGGGAAGGTGCCACCAATTTTCTATGGGTAAGTCATTGGTCTAGCACATTTAAAATAAATAAATATTTAGCATATAGATATTGGGCGTAGAATGGATGGGTGATTATAATAGTTATTATGAAACAAAAGATTATAATGCCCCTAATTGTATTTCTTATCCTGATTGTAAATATTAAATTATTAATACACCTTTAATTCTAATAGTATTCTTTCCTTAAAGTGCAATAAATTATTATATTTTTTTAAAATTAAAAAATATTAGGTAAAAATTCATTAATGTCTTTTTATGGCTCCAATCATATTATGCATGAATTGTGGACGGATAGCCTACTGCGTTCTTGTTATAGTTACTGTTATTATTTGTGCTGGAATAAAATTTGCTGTTTTAAGTACAGGCATGTTTAACAGTATTGAATTCAAGCTAAGGAAAATATTAACAAAATATATAAGCTTGATGGTTCTATTTATATTTTGACTATTCTCAAAACTTAGCTATGAAAAATAATGTTCTTATAACTGCAAACATTTTATTATTTTTCTTTAGACTAATTTACTTCTTTCCAACAAATGTTGTTCACAGTGTTCTCCTTTATCCCTTAAATCTGTACCATTTTGATCACATACTTGCATACAAGGGCACATAAAACACACATACACTTACCTAATATTTAAGCTTGCTTGTTATTGCTGTTTGATAATATAAGTTCTTCAAAAATGACTATTTTTTTGGGGGGTTTCTTAAAATTCTTAAAAAAGTTAAAGGATTTTTCTGGTATTTTATAATAAGATTTATATTAAAAATATGTTATACAGATGTTTGTTTCTATAGAAAAATGTCTGTAGGAACTAGGTTAGAATATTTATTTCAATCCTTATATTTAATCAGATCTGCCTCAACTTATATTTTCATGGAGAATTTTGTATATATGTTTTCAAATCAGTGATCTTATGTATAAATATTAAAATAAAAATGTTGGTAGAAATTAAGAAAGTATATTTCATAAAAAAATCTGCTTATTACTATAGGTCATGAGAACTTGTTTAAATTGCTTTATATTTATTTACAACTTCTTCTTTTTGCATCTCCTTTATTTCTTCTCGAATCTTCAACCTTAGGAGATTTTATTCCTCTAAGAAATCATGTATCTTGAGGATTAAAAAATTTGATTAATAAAAAATTGGATAGTGAATAAAACCATAATTTTGCAGGTCTTGGTATGATAAATTGATAATGCTTATTTCAAAGATACCTGCATTCATCTAACTTCACTTGGGCTAGTTACATTGAATGATATTTTGACAATTTCAATCGATAAAATGTTGACTGCCCTGAAATCCTTGAAATTATATTTATAACTTAATTAATGATACCTTTTTATTATTTTTCTTGTAATGTCAAGGCAACCATCTCGTCTGATTCAAGTTTGGATTAACAATTTATTATTTGTTTTGCTTGATTTTTTTAAGTTACTAAAAAAAATAGTTAGCTCTCTTATTACTGTATGAGCCTGTGTGGAGTTGTGGGGGGAGGGGTTCAAAAGATATTGGTATAAATAAACCAAGGGGTAAATGAAACCATTCTAAAATGATTTCGTATTTCTCACTTTCCATGATGAAAATAAGGCCTGAGAAAAATAAGATACAAGTAATCAAAATAATTGATGCTTTCCATTACTAATTTCATGCTGCAATGATAATCATATTGTAATAGTTTGCAAAAGCACTTGCACTATGCATCTACCTTGTTGGCTTTACTCATGCCATTTAATGCAAACACTTAAGAAGTTTAACATTTGATTATTTTACCCTGTAGATATGGTACAAAAAACTGTATTTTATTCCTTATAATAAAACCAATAAGCAGAAACATTTACTTGTATTAATAGTTAGAATAATTTGCTTAGAATGCATGCTTTTGAGTATAAACATTTTTCTTGGCGTTTATTTGTCTCCTTAACTTTCAGTGTGTTAATTCCTTCCTACAAATATTTTGTGTTTTTATAAAACTGCAAAAATATGTAATATCTTCATTTTTTCTTAATATTAATTCTTTTCAATTATATTGTATACCATTTGAATGAATTGCAAGAAATACTTTGATCTCTCAAAGTATCTGTCCTGAGCCAAGGTTGTTTTTCTCCCTTTTCCCTATCATTTTATTTGTTGTATGTTGTTTGTGTGAGATCTTGAAGATTGTTTATATTTGTTTAGAAAACACAATATTAATTTTATAGTACTACAGCTTCCCTAAAATGTTATGTTTGTTCAGAAATATTTTTTTGTTATAATTTTCCTGCTACTTTCCTTTAGCGTAGAATAATTTATTCTTTGGTTGTCTGGTCTATAGGTTAGATTTTTACTTTATTTTAATTCTATTGTTCATATTGTACTCCTCCCTACTTACCAAATAATACTCCAAAATTTCCTTTTGATTTATAATGGCAAATATAGAAGTTTATTTATTTATAGTCCTATATTTGGTTGTGTATGTTTTATTGTAAATTCATTGGCTGCCCAGAATGGTTGCTAATATGAGGAGTCATTTTTTTTTTTTTTTTTTTTTTTTTTTTTTTTAGCTTGGAATACTAAATGTAACTGACCCTTTCTTAATTTGCTTTCAATTAATTAATCTATGCTAATAAACATCTTCTTTTTTTTTGTGCCGCATCACCATTTGGGCCATTAGCGCCGACATCCAGGGGGCAGCGAGGAATTTTCTCAACAAGCAGTGTGAATCGAACCCACCATCTCCCACTTTAGAATATAAGGCGTTAGCCTAGCCACTAGACCATGGGGAGACCCACATCATTATTATTGTTATTATTATTAATCTACGCTTAATCAAATACAGGCCTAAAAGGAAAAAAGGTCTGTTGCGCAAGAGCTGCATAACTAAGCACATTCCTCAGCAAATTGGTTAGTTCATGCCAGATTGCTGAGGAAAGTGCTTGAACTAACTGATAAATAAATATAAAATTTTAATTATCTTAAATTTTATTTAACCATCTGACTAAATTTAAAAAACGCTTTTTCCTGGTCATTACCATCTTTCACTTCTTACTTTCAAATGATTTGTAGCTTGATTCATTGAATGAGAACAAAAATATATATGTTTTTCTTGTGTAGGTGGAAGGTCAATAATTAGAACCAAAAATTCCCACAAAAGTAAATTTATTAATAGATTTATTTTAATGGGTTGCCTTTTTTTGTTAATTTTGCCTCTTATTTATTGACCTTTGGGCTATACAAGAACAATTGTTGGGATTTTGGGACATTATTTATATTGCAAAAATATTTGTTATTATTATTTGGAGGTCCGATGGCCATGAGTGTTAAGGTGTGGATTCACCCTACTAGGGGCATAGCTTTTTTATTTAAAAAAAAAAAAAATGCCTCAGCCCTATCCTGGTTGTAAAAGGACCTGTAGATAACCTGTTCCAAAAATTTGTGTTCTGTCATCTGGGGTGAGTTCGGACACATTTTCAAGGTTTCCTATTATTTTTTTATAAATCTGTTAAAATTATTGTAAGAACCCTTAATCTTCCTCCATCAAATAGTGTATTTTGGTTTTTGAATACCTTAAAAAAATCATTATTTATTTTTATTGCTAAAAGGTGTCGAAACTATAATGATAATCCTACTGGATGTATAGGGTGACTTTGGATCACCTTTAATTTGTATAAATATCTAAAGTTAGGGTGCCATACACGGTTAGGAATATCTCAAGATTCGGACTGCACAGTCCAAATCTTGAGGTATTCTTCCCCGTTTCTGGGACATCCTTGTGGCCAGAGTTGAACTGTACAGTCCTTCAAAGTAGAATGATAAAACCAATAGATTAACTTTACAGACCAATGAAGCCGGGACTGTGTAGGCCAGGCCTGATGTGTGTGCACAAGAGAATATTTGCTTCACATTCAGTGGGTCTACTATAACTGGACTGTGTAGTCCCTGCCTTGGGGTTCATTAATTTATCGTGTGTGCTAGAACTGTTCAGTCAAAACCTTGATGCCAAACTATACAGTCTCTGCCTTGAGATTTGAACTGAACGTTATGGCCACCTTAAAACTATAGTTGAGGTGAGTTCAGACAAATATAATTAAAAATAAATATTGAGTTGACTACAATATTTTTTTTTTTTTTTTTTTTTTTTTTTTTTTTTTTTTTTATATTAGGGCTAGGGTTTCCAAACACACACTTTTAGTTAGAAACAATTTTATTTAAATATACAAACTGGATATAACAACATATTTTTTTTCCATTAACCTTATGGAGACGGTGGCAGGAATATGACCAAGTGTACCTGGTGACGGGACCCTCTCGATATCTGCGTGCTCCTCCTGACAGCTACTAGCTGCCTTCCATACACGCCCCACAGTTGTCTTGATTTTAGCCATTTCAAGGTTATTCGAAGTTAATTTTGTGTTTCTTCAAATTATAATGTTCTTCTGCCTCCAATATTTGAAACGGAAATAGAGTTACAATTATCAATACATGTTTTAGAAAGACATCACATAGTATATATTTTAAAAATTAATACAAATTTTTCCTCTCAATAAAAAAAAAAAAATCCCTCTTCTTATATCAATGGTGATATTTTAAAAAATATTTAACATTCTATCAAATTAGATTTTTGTATATTCATTTTGTTGAAAATTCTTTTTTATACTTTATAATTCGAAAAACTTTATAATTCCTAACTCATTTATTTAGTTTCTCTCTATTGTTTACAAATTGTCCAGTTACCTTTTTTTTTTTTTAATTAGAAATTATAATTATTACATTAGCAATAAGGAAAGATTAATTCCAAATAATTTAAACTAAAATTATTAATTTTGTCAAATAAGGTGTCACATCTTTTTTTATTCTAAGATATTTTACTAAATAAAGCCAACAAAATACCAAATTTTTTTTATCATGACAAGGAACCAAAACTACAACAAAATCTCCTATCTCAATCTGATTTTGGTTAACATCTAGTCCTTACACATCACTGCTAGTGGAAGTTTGCTGTAATACAGAGTTTCCATTTTCTTCTTCATCTTCATGACCATTCTCTTCTTCTGGGCAAATATTTTCCTGATTATTACCCCCATTTTTACTGCTATTTTTGTCTTGATGAAGATCTTCGAGTCTCACTCCTTTGCCAGGCAACACATTCAGCTTTTTTCCCCTTTTTGGTTTTTCACTTCTTTTTCCCCATTTACATTGATTCAAATAATCAGAAAACCCTTTGCTCCAGTGTTCACTAGCATTGTCTTTTAATGTCTCCACGAGGAACTTTTCCAAAACTATTTTGGCATTTAATGGAACAAACTAGTATCTTTAAAACCATATTTGATATTTTAAAGGTTGCCAGTGTTCACTAGCATTGTCTTTTAATGTCTCCACGGGTAACTTTTCTAAAACTATTTTGGCTTTTAATAAAACAAACTAGTAGATTTAAAACCATATTTGATATTTTTGTCGATACTTGGACCTAAAGATGCCAGAGTATTTTTTTAAAACAAGAGGAAATTCTGATTTAGGCAGAACACCTCTATTTTTAAGCTTCCAATCAGTCAAAATGGCATGCCAGTGTCACTTCATTGGGCCAAAAAACGCAACATGTAGTGGTTGCAGCAGGTGTGTAGCATTGGGGGGGGGGGGGGGGGGGGGGGGTAATAAAGTTAAATGAATGTCATTTTCTTCACATTGCTTAACACTTTCAGGACCGATGGCTTCGAACAAAATTTCCACCAGGCTCAAGTCTTCCTTTTGTATAGTTATTTCGGCAAACATATATATATATATATATATATATATATATATATATATATATATACATATATATATATATATATACATATATATATATATATATATATACATAATATATATAAAAATAAGTAAGTGAAGAAACTTTTAAAATTATGTACTTTTAGTGGATTAATTACAATTTAGTAAAATGTCTAATACGCCACGAGAGCAGGCCCGCTGAAGGAATGAAAAACGACTTTACCATTATTATTTTCTGCAAAGAGTTGTTAGCATTTTGTGCTAGCAAGTAACAGAACATTAACAGTAAGATCCATCTATTATTTCGTGTGGAACCATTAAATTTAACCATTATACTCAAATTTTGATAAAGAAGAATACACCGAGAACAGTTAGCAGTATTACATTGGTTCTTAATTTATTCGACTTATCACTCAAAAATACATTCGGAATTATACATCTCTCCACACATTGAGTAAAATATGACTTTTTTAATTTGAATACTTGCTGTTTTTCAGAGTTTTCTTAATATATAACCCGTTAATCTCCCAAAATAATTATTCTATTGAATTGGTAGTGGTCCCATTAGATTCAGCATAAAAAAAGACTTCAAAAATGATACCAAAATCAGAAAGATTCAAGTATCTACAGGTTTTTCCCCCAAAACTGCACCAGTATAATCGAGGCATGTCCGAAGTCGCCCCACGATATGCAATTTTTTTACTAAAATGAGGAAAAAAAGTTTGTGAAAAAAATAAATATATTTATTTATGTATCATTAGAAAACATATGAAGGGGTCGAGGCAAAATAGTGCCAAGTAACAACTTCAACAAAGCTTAACTGTAGCTGCTATATGTTGGATATTATGTGGGACTATCAGTCTATGATGCAAATGCTACTAAAATATGACTCCAAGCTCTGTATGCTACTTAATCTTGTTGCCCCTAACCATTTCAACTGTTAGCCCCACATAATATCCAACATAAACCATCTACAATTAAGTTTTGTTAAAAATGTTGCTTGGCATTATTTTACCCCAACCCCTTCATATA
Source organism: Gonocerus acuteangulatus (assembly GCA_946811695.1). Taxonomy (NCBI): domain Eukaryota; kingdom Metazoa; phylum Arthropoda; class Insecta; order Hemiptera; family Coreidae; genus Gonocerus; species Gonocerus acuteangulatus. The sequence goes on along the minus strand of OX328132.1, from coordinate 8,733,257 downwards.
AACTTACTATACAGTATGGAAAGTTAGGATATAATTACTTACACAGGCTCTACATAGCGGTTTGTTTCTTGCATTTTAAAAATCATGAAAATTACAACACATATTAAATTATTTGTTACTCACCTCAAAGTGCTTCTCACAGCGATTTTGGCTTAACTGTATAGGAAAAATGTTCAATATCGGTCGTATTTGTTTAGCCAATCATGTCGCCAATGGAAAACTTTCTCAGGGTCACATGATTTCCCGTGCCGGGCACTATTGTTTGAACTCGTACGACCAGTCCAAACTCATCACAGGTGACGGTATGTATATAAGCAAGTATATTACGGCTGTTACGGGCAAATGATAATTTCCTACTTCTAATGGATCAATACTGTTTATTTTCACAATTAACCATTGTAACCACAAAAGTTTACTTGCAATGAACCAAAAATTACAGACGGTTTCGGCAAATTTGGTCTCTAAGATAGATACCTCGTGTTATGGGGTTCTTATCACTCCACTATAATATACTGTATTATGGAGTGGCCCTCAGAAAAATTCATTTCTATCTTTATTCTATTATTTAAAAACAAAAGCATTTTATATAAACAAAAGCACAGACAGATAAGTGTGGAATAAATGTGATATGATGTATCCAATATTACTAGTTCAAGGAAATTAAAACTAAAGAGAAAAATTGAAATTATAAATAGAAAATTAATTTTTCTTCTAAACTATCACTTTTAAGACGTCACTGATTTAATCAGAACACATCTTTATTCCCTTCTCTATTTAATGTTAGCTACACAAAGCTTAGTATGATTTTTTTAATTGATCACCATGCTAACTTTCTTAAAATCAATTTTATAAAACCAAGAAGAATGAACTCGAAACCATTTTTTTTTCATTTATGCAAGTGTGGGAATGCACAAAAGGACATAAATAATTTAATAAACTGAGTGTGCCCTTTCACACTTTCACTGAGGGTGCCCTTCCAGAAGGACACTAGCGATCCTACCTGCTTACGAGTGTACCTTTTGAAGGGCACTCCATTACTTTTACATTTAGATTCAAAAAGCTTGTAAATGAAGGGGCTTCACTTTTGCAGCTCCAGGTAAAGACAGTTGCCTTCAGTATTGTTTGGGCTTTCCAACAATGTTTTCCGTTTTCAAATCGGCTGACTGGAAGATTGTTTATGAAAAAAAAAAGTCTCCATGAAAAAGTCAAACAAAAAATGCACCTGTTACTGAGGTATTTCCAAACAATGACAGCTGCAGCCAAAGTGTTAATAGGACTCGCCTTATTAACTGAATTAAGGGAAACAAAAAAATATTTGTTTTTCTAAAAACGACTGATTGACATCAATCTGCGATCTCGGGATGAGGAAGTTTCTACATCCATGTGTCTTTAAAATTATTCAGGATTAAATTCTGACTGATGGACATTCTTAACTCATACTAAGCTTACTCATGTGCAGTATGCGTAATGAGAGATGATTAAAAATTCACTGAAGTGAAAGATTTACTTGAGTGTGCCAATACTTTGAATTGTCTAGGATATTGTTGTTCACCAGCTATTCTTTTTGTTGTTTACCAGCTGTTCTTTTTGTTCTTTACTCATATGCATTTTGAAACAGAAAACAATAAATGAAACATAACTCAGATTGTACATTTTACCAGTCATACGGAAAGTGGTAACAAACAAGTTTTTTTGTTTATAGATCCAGTTTAATTGCACATTGATTTGATTTTTTTTTCCGCAAATAGTTAAGGATGAATAACAGGAAAAATAAAAACTTTTAATTTCATAAATTTATCATAGTTAAGTGCATTCAGTAGCTCATGCCTTCTTAACTGTGAAACAATACAAAAAACACTGTTGGTCCAATATAAGACAATTAATAAACATCTCATAAAATCTTATCAACTCCCCTCTAATGCTCGATATTAATTATATATTTTCTTACACAGAACATATATCCTAAAGATGGTGTATTATTAATTGAAATTCTGATATTAGTCCTTTTCAAAATATGATCTAATTTCCCTAAAATTAGACCTAAATAAAGAAAGTGGAGCAATTAAGTTTTACTTGGGAAAAATCAGCTCGTATTTTGGAAATTGCTACTATCATACTTCAATTAATTAATAATCTAGCATTTTTAGGGAATACTCTCTATATGACTGACTATAAAATTAATATCGAACATTGTTCTGAAGTTTATAATATTGTATTCAGCATTTGCTTGAGATCTTATACTGGACTTGTTTAATGTAAGATAGCTAATAATAAGACCTGATGAAAAGATCACTAACAACGTTCCTTCCTCCTTGTGAAGCAGTCCTACTTTTCCTTCATTTTTTGTTTGTTACTTTTATGTTCTGTTATTTGTTCAACTCCAAGATTATTTATTACAACAAATATTTTTATGAAAGAACATTTTTTAATAAGAAATAAATTTGCATTCTGCAAGTATTGAAATTTTGTAGTTCTTTGGTTGTGCCATTCATGTGCAAGTTGTTGAATGTGCTATGCCAAAGTTAAGAATGGAGAGCAAGCTTTAAATGTTAATTTTTATTTATAGATTTGGCTTTTTTGTGAATAAAGAAAATAGGCTACAATGATAACGTTTTAGCAACATTTATAAAGAACACTATAAAAAATCAAAATTATTTTCTTAGAGTTTTTAAAGTATTAGTAATTTCAGAAAAGGAAAAGGGGATAGAAGTACTTGGCTACTTTAGCCGTTTACTGAATTCTTTGCTGTCCTTTAGATTATAGTAGTGCATTTTCATATAAGCTCTGCTTTTGGTTTAAATTACTTGTTTAATTGTTAAATATCTTGGTCCTGACCCAAAGCAGAGTCCACCACATTTTGTACTTAGGGATTCTGGTCTCATGGTCACATGGAGCACCTTATTTCGTAGTTAGTTTGGTGGTTGGGTTTAGGTTTCACATCATGCTGGTTGTCATCTCGCAAAGGGAAGTGATACTGATGACACAATGACTTCTGACTTCGACATTGATGATTTGGGCCCAGGATCTCTGTTCAGACTCCGATTCCTCGGGTCAGTCACTGTTGAGGAAGATGAACCTGGCACCCCTCGACGCAAACTTAAGAAGGCTATGGTCGAAGAAGCTGTTCTCAAAATCAAGGTTGATTGTCCAATGAGTGTTCTGAATCTTATGACATCTTTTGAACATTTTTTTCTGTCTCTTACCTGGACCTATAGATTGATACATATTTGTGTGCAAGTCAATATAAAAGTGTGAATGGATAGATGTGTACTAAAAAATAAGTATTCCTTCAATTCATTAAGGAATTACAAATTTTCATTTTTAAAGGACTAATTTGACAAAAAAAAATTATTAAGTATCTTTAAATTTTATTTCACCTATACCATTAAATATGAACAGCATTTAACAGGGCAGAATGAGTGGTGGTTTGTGCTTGAAAAATTAGATAAAGAAACAGAGAGTGTGTGAGAGTGACAAACAGACATAGAGAATGGGAGCTGTCTTTCAATTTTTATTTACTTGAAGGAATTAACAAACATTAAGAACAGTAGAAAAAGTAGTTGCATGAATTGTGCTTTTTATACTCATAGTTTAATATACTGTTCTCTTGTAGCTCCTTAGGTATTATTAAATATTGTGGTAAATAGCTATAATTGATTTATCTTCTGTTGGAATTTCACTGATAACTTTTGTTTTATTTTATTGCTGCCTAGGCTTTGGTGAGTATGAATGCTATCTTACAATAAGCATAATGATATATAATATAATAAATATCTTCTTTTTTTTTTAAAAAAAAAAGAAAAAGAAAAAAAAATACCTCTATTTCCTTCTTATTTTCTAATTTAGAATTATGTTTTTTGGAATATTTCAGGTCACATTGTCTTAAATTTCTTCTGTCTTTTCTTCTTAATTATGTCTGAGAAATTAATAAAAATTAGATTAATAATTTGTAAGCAAGTTTTGTTTATTTTCTGTTCTCAGTTATATTGTCATTAAATTCTACTTTTTATATTTAAGTTACTACAAAATCTTCAATACACTTTATTTTATTTTAAAAACAAAAAATTATCACTGATTTGAAATAATATAATTATATATTTTATTATGTGGCTGAGGATTATTCTTAAGTGATCTCTTTTTATTAACTTGTGCTATTTTATAAAATTGAGTGAGGTGTTTGTTTTAAAAACTATTTACATCTATCTTTTATTTTAAAATAATATTATTATTCATTGTGATTTTATAACTATATATTTTTATTTTTACGTTGTATCGACGTTTAGGCCAGTAGTGCTGTATTATTGCTTATTTACTTTATTTTATATTATTTTAATGCCAGAAATGGGGGGTGAGGTTAGCTCAGTGGTAGAGCACACGACTAATGAACTGGAGGACCCAGCTTCAAAACCCAAGCATGCACTAAAGATTTTTTCTTCTAGTGTCAACGATCGAGGGTTGGATTTGGGGTCCCAGATCGTCCCTAGGCCCACCCAGCCTTTAATTAATTAATTAATGGGTACCTGCAAAGGGTAAAATCAGGCGGCCGGAGCATAGTACTGACCAGACTATCTCCTTAGTGTGCCGTATGGTCAATAATCAGATACCTCTACAGTATCTGCCCCTCTGGGTTCTCAGTGGTCTGTTACGGGACTGATTTTTTTTTTTAATGCCAGAAATAGAATTGTATCATTTGCAAGGAGCCTAACAGAACAATAATGAAATCTTCTTTATAAATTGACGTTTTTTCACATATTAATATGTGTGTATATATATATATATATATATATATATATATATATATATATATATATATATATACACACACACACACACACACATACATACATATTTATTTTTGCATATATATGTTTGTGTTGTTTAGGCTCTCCTGTCTGAAAAAAGGGTCAGATTTTAAGAAAATTTGGCACTTAAATACTTTTTGTAAAATTCTCCGACTGAAGTACTGTTTTTTGGTGAAATTCACACTACACACATCACATTGCCTTTGATTTTGCAGTAAATGGTTTAAAGGGAATGTAATCATTCAGAAGCTTCATAAATTTTAAAGAAAAAAATTTGTTACACACGTTTCAATATAACAATCTCAGTCAGGGAAAATTGTGCTTAATGTTTAAAATGTGTTAGTTCCATTCTATTGATAAATTTTACACTTTTTAATTAAATCTTAAACTTTCTTATTAAATCTGACACTTTATTCTGATCACTTTCTCACATTTTTGACCCTCTACTGGTTGTGGGGTAGTATTTAGACAGCTCCACCTTTCTCTCGTTGTTTGAAATAAAAGGCACTATTTATTTGTTTTTTTTTTTTAATTATTACAATTAATATTTTACAAAAATATTACTATTTTTTTAATATATTCTGTTAATATATAATAAAAAAATTAAATTTTGGAATCTAAAATTTCTAACGAACAAACAATGATTTAGTCATGAAATATATTTTTATTTCTTTTTTAATCACAAATGATGTAGCGAAGTTTGTATTTTTAGTATCTTTTTTTTTTTTTTTTTTTTTTTTTTTTTTTTTCCATTTATTATTAACTACGAATTTTAGGACGGGTTATCTATAGGTTACCACCCTTTTCTAGCCAGGATAGGGCTGATGCCTTTTCTTTTTTCTTAAGAAAAGCCACCACCCCTAGTGGGAATCGAACCCATGTGATTTCATTGTTTGCATGTGTTGCCATTCATATAATTCTTTCAAAAAGTATTATATAATGTAAAATATTTTATTATGAACAATCATCAAAAATTCTTGTTCTATACTTTCTATTTTACCATTGTATTTTAACGTAAATACATAAGTTTGGTCAATCTAGGCTCCTGAAGGCGAAACTCAACCTAGTACAGAGGTGGATTTGTTTATATCAACTGAAAAAATCATGGTGTTGAATACAGATCTGAAGGTATGTTTTTTTCTGATGATAGTCAATATTTGAATTCATTCGTGTTTTAAAATAATCTCTTTGAGATCTTTGAATGAAACAATTGTAATTTCATATTCATTTATGATATTAAGAATAGTATTTTCCCAAAATTAACTAATTAACATAGTTCATTATTTATAATAATCAGTTTTAGGCCTTTAAAATTCTTTTTGATCAAACCTTTGGGCCAAAAGGTATATAGTATTTATGGTTAAATCATTAATAAAATTATTACAGACAACTATTAATAATTGATTAACCTCATTAGTTTATAAGTTGTCTTCAAAGTGATTGATTTGTAGAAAGAATTTGTAGGGGGGGGGCTGCAGCCCCCCCGAAGTCGGTAAAAATGAGTCATCAAAATAAATTAAATAAGATCACTTAGTTCAGAAAAAATATTTATTTTGGGTTTAATAGCGTTTTAACTGGCTAACTATTCCAAGTTAAATTGTTAATATTCCATCCCCCAAATGCTCTCAGCCCCCCCCCCCCCCCCGAAATGATTTTCTATATACGCCCATGGTAGAATGTATCCAATCTAAGCTATAGATTAAAACATATTTCTTTATGGTAATTGACTTTGCTGAACTACAGTCGGTTGACATTGAGTGGTGTGACAGGACAACCCATTGTTCCCCTACATCTAACCCCCTCAACGACATCTTCCATCCTCCTCTTCGACTCGGGACTTCTCTTGTCAATTTTTCAGAGTTTGACTAAGTATTCCAAATAGCGAAGCAAATTATTGTTATTACAGATATTGTTAATATTTGTTCTTAAAGTTTGAAAAAAAAAATAGTTGAAATTAAAAATAGAATTAACGTAATTTAAGAAAACTAATTCAACAGGTATATTTTTGGAATCATACTCATGCATGCATTGAAACTGCACCTATTCCCTACAATTTATAATAGAGTTAAGGAATTTTTATGTGTTTGAACAAATGATTAAGTTAAAGCTGGATTAACCCTTTCCGTACCAAGAAGCACACATGGTGAATGGTTCTCCTGTATGGGAAACTCGCACTCAGCCTCGGTCCCACTGTATGGGATACTTTTGCCACTCTCACTCATCACACCTTGTCTTTGAGCGATCTCTTTGCCCAATTAAAACTGTCTTTTATCATTTTGAATTCTGTTTTGTTTACTATTATTATTAAGCTTTATTTATTTTAAATTAATTTTGAGTTCGAATTATTTTCAAGTTGAATAATTCTGTCTAAAAGAAAGTTATATTGTATATGTGTAAAAGAAAAAAAATAAATGGTTTTTGTGTTTACCATTTGTCCGATATGTTATGAAAAATAAACAAGTGAAATATATACTCTTTAAATATGGCCAATAAGTTTCCCATCCTCCTTTTTGAACCGTGACATTGGAGACAGCACTGGCTTTTTTTTTTATGGACGCCTAAATAGCTCACATGGCCAAAAACGTCATTCAAATACCCTATAGTGGCAGGCAGGAATACTAGATAGCACACAAGATAGCACTCAGGTCGAGAAATGTGAAGATAAAGAAGGCGAGGATTATAAGGAGCTCTCGACTGCTGGAGAAGTCAACGGTATACAGAGCCCAGCCATTCCTTGACTGCTGGAGCAGTCAATGGTAGAGAAAGGTTTAAATAAATAAATATTTATTCCATACCTAACTTCTAGAAGTAGAACACTGAGCCCTCCAGTACAATACTCATTGCTTATTAAATTTAATAAACAGTATCTGTTTAATACATTAGCTTTCAAAATTCAAAGCATTCTTCAATATTAATAGTAATAATATATTTATATCATCCAAAAGATCATTAGGATAATCTATATATCCTCTTTTATTTAATATTTGATGAACAAATTTGGTCTAAAATGAAATAAAAATAATAAAAAGTTTCTTTAACCTAGCTGGGTGCGCTATTCTGTTTCACATGAACGGTCACCCGCCGACCGGATTTTTTGTACTTGATAGTAGCTTTATTCTATTTATGTTTTTCGCAAAGGTGACAGTGTCCAACTCTCTTTTCTCCTGACTGGATGAACCCAACGGGACATGTGCTTCACTCAGTGCGGCAGGCTTTTGAAAGGGCTCACAACTTTCAAAAGTTGATAGTGACTGATAGGCTATAAGCTGATAGTAGTGATTGCTCATAAGACACGGTAATAGTACAACCTAGGATTACCTAAGATGCAAAGACAATCTATTAATGTCTTGCACCATAAACAACAAAAAGTCTGTCACGCAGGAGATGCATCACTAAACACTTTCCTCAGAATTTAAGTAGTGTAGACTCTATTCCTGAATAATTTGATTAAAATAACCTATATAAATAAAATAAAAACACGAATAGTTCTTCTCTTTTATGTTTGTAATGAGCAGCTGTTTCAATTATTAATTTTGTAATTAGTTTCCTTCCAGAGTTTTGTGTATACGTGGAACTACACTACTTAATAAATAGACTAATAATTTTTATTTTTGAATAATAAAAGCGCCTCCATAAAAGAAAAGAGATAGAGCGCACTTAGTGTCAGAAGCTAGAACCTTGCAATCCACAAAGTCATAACAAACCAGAGGCGCTCCTAGCGGCAGCTTTGCCAACCAACGTTTTAGCGGGCAAGTACTATTGAAGCATAGTACAAAGTAAACCACTCCCCCCTTTTGATGGACCAATTTAGTTCATTTTTACAACACTTCTTTCTTATTAAATACACACGATGTATATTGCGTGTTATTACAATACAGCAGAAATGATGACTGGTATGAGCAAATTAGTAATTTGAGTCCTGAGTAACTCCCCCTCCTAATAAATCGATTTAGTTTATTTTTACAACACATTTTTCTCTGTATATGACCACAACGAATACCGAGTTTTGTTGAAATACAACACAAATTATGGTGAATAATGGCAAATTGGTAATTTGGGTCCGGAGTACCCCCCCCCCCCTCCTAATAAACTGATTTAATTTATTTTTGCTATTTAATTTAATACAATGAATACCAAGTTTCATTATAATACAACAAATATTATGGCCGGGATGTGCAAATAACTACTTTAGGTCTGGGGTAAACCCCCATCTCCCGGAAGACTGATTTTTGTGGTTAATGAACTCGTTCAATCATTTGCTAAGAGAACGCTATATACCAAGTTTCGTGGCAAAAAAACAAAAACTCTAGTGGCTATCGTGTTAACAGACACACATATATATACAGGGTTCCCACAGAGTTGTGGAAATGGAATTCCCTGACATTTCCTTGTTTTTTCCCTGACCTCCCAGATAGTGATAATTGATACTAATCGAGGGATTCGGTGTTAAGGTGTACATAATAAAAGACATTTGTGTAATTACATGTGTTAATAAACATGCACTAACTTAATATGGTACCTTACAGAAGTTTAAAAAAAAAAACAAACAAACTTGTGACTAATAATTAGACTGTTATGAAGTGAATATTATTACTAATAGATATGCAAATATTATTATATTAATCAGAATAACGCAAACATTAACTAAGGTGAGTTTTTATTTATTTATTGACTACAGATTACATGGGTGTATATAGGAAATAATTTCAGGGAGGGGCTGGGTACATTTGGTGGGTATGGAATAGTAAAAAGCTATAACTTGTCAGAGTTAACCAACTAAAATGCAATTGCACTCAAGAAAACATTATTTTTTCTGAACTAACAATAACTGATCTAATTTAATTTATTTTTAAGGTTTTTATGACACATTTTCACCGTCAAAATAAAAATTTGGGAGGGGGGAATTCTCCCATATACGCCCAAGACAGACTTACCGTACATGATAAAAATACAAGTATGTCAAATAATGCTGGGAATTTAAGCCAATAGATCTCTAGTTAAGAGCCTTAAAAATATAGCCTCCCAGATGTTGTGTTACAGAGACCAAAATATTCCAAATAAGACAGCGAGAGAAAGAAAAGAAGAATTGGAAAAAATATACACATGCAAGGCAAGCGATTTTCACCTTTTTTTTGTTCCTGCCATATAAAATAAATAAATAAAAAATGAAATTTGAATTTGCCTGACTTTTTTTCATAATTAAGTTCCCTGATATTTCCCTGACATTTCCTTGTCGGTGGGAACACTATATATATATATATATATATATATATATATATATATATATATATATATATATGTATATATTAGGGTGGCTCTTAGTTATAGGGATTTTTTTTTAAAGTCAAAATTTTGCTGCTCCCACTCCCCAATTCTATTCCATTTAACAAAAAAGCTAGCTATGCAAAATTTCAGGGCAATCGAACAACTGCTAGGCGTCCTGCAAACGGGTTGAAATTGAAACATAGTATACGCAGCGATTCATTCCGTTAAAAAGGGATATACTGTTATATCTCAATCATTTTCTCAAAAAAATTTACGTAGTTACATCAAGGCGACCCCAGAAATTGTTTAAAATCATTCTGAATCATATATCTCAAAATTTAATTCTAAAAATTGCAGGGATAACATGAAAAAATTAAAAAATATTAGGTTTTTAATAATGCACACAACTTGTATAACACAACCGCATTTTTATTTAAAACAAAAATTTCTATAGAATCAAGGCATAATGTGAACAATAAAAAAATACAAATATTGAATATTATGTTTTTCTAAGGAAGGATTTAGTAGCACTCGGGTATTTTTCCCGGTCGCCGGCAACGATCTGCAAAACAATATGAAAAAAATGATTTTTGTGAAGGAAGAAAAATCATTTTGGTGGAGAACGTACCTCTACAGTTGATTTTTTTTTCTTCTTCCTCTTCTTCAGCAGTGTCTGCTTCCAGCATAACTTGAGCTATATTTGCCTTAACCGCTGTTGGAATGTTGTCATCAAATAAGGATGGAGCATCGGTTTAGAGAACTAAGTACCAGAGATGATTGGAAATTTTTTTGCAGCAGCCTTACTAATTTCTGGATCAATAATAATCTATCAGTTGATGCATGAATAGAAAGTCATGATATGGTGCTTCAAATTGGGTCTGATGATAGAAACCAGGCTCGAACGTACACTCGCACAAGAAAAATACATTTCTTCTTAAAAAGTTTTTCTCGCTATGAGATAACTGAAATTGATTTTGAAAGGTACATTTTGAATGCATAAATCGCCTTTGCCATCCACCTAGCATGACTTACAGCTCTTGGTACATGAAACGATACTCCTGTCTTCCCATACAAGCGAGTGCGTTTTCAGGAAGCAGGAACAGACTGCTGATTGTTTATCTTTTTATCCAACATTAACAAGAAAACGACTAATTTAATTTCCATTACAAGTGCTTACCTGCTCAAAAGTGATTAAAAAATAAAATAAATTAAAAAAAATTATCTGAAAAAATTACTTTCGGACGAAAATGTCAATATTTCAAGGTCATTGTGGGTCGCCTCGGAGTTGTTCAATTTAGCTAAAATTTTGCGCAGATCGTTATTTTGTTGATTGGAACAAGTAGGGGGGTGGGAGGTAAACTTTTAGAAAGTTGAAAAATAAGGGCCACCCTAATATATATATATATATATATATATATATATATATATATATATATATATATATATATATATATAGGGGAAGGTGTTGTACCTTTGATCACTTTGCAAAATTGATTTTTTTTTAGCTTGAATATTAAGGCTAAATTCATTTTTTTTATTTCATTGTAATTAGTATTCTATCGGTTATCACATTTAATTTTTTCAAGGTTCTAGCTTTACATTTAATATTCTTTATTAATTTTTTAATAAATAATTGAACAGTGGTCAAAGGTACAACATGTAGTTGTACCTTTGACCACGGGGTGTTGTACCTCTGACCACGTAAAAACAATACAGCAGTCCAGAAAAAAAAGTTTATTCAGTAATATTGTAATTAATTATAAGTTTAATAAATACTGGACAAGGATGTAAACATAATAAAAAAAAACTATTATTGATATTATGTTATGCTTAATATGCTGAAAAATCCAGTCCAACCGATAAACGTTTTAACTGTCTAGCAGATCCACTAGCAATATTAGGGTTTGGAAGTTTAGCCACAATGTCTTCAACATCAATATCATACAAATTTTCAACTTCTCTCGTAAACTTGTCACTTAAAGTTTGTTTTTTCAAATATTGGATCTTAAACATTGGACATTTAATACCACAGATCTCTACGACTAAATATGTAACAGTAATATTAATTATTTTTTTTAAATTTGTAGCAGAAGAACATAAAAGTTTAATTATAAAAAAAATACTCACGTGTGTTGTACCTTTGACCTGGTCAAAGGAACAACACCTAGTCGTGGTCAGAGGTACAACACCCTGGTAGTGAAAATTAAAAAGTATGCTAAAAATTTTAGGGTTAAGATAAATCAATTTCAAAGGCTACACCATGTTTCTTATTGTAATAGCTACTTTGTCAAATGATTTCCATCTAAAAAGACACAATACAAAAAATATTATGAGGCAAAACGTCATCAATAAAAACAACTTACATTTTTATTATAGAAATGGATAAGTATTTTTTGCAAGAATCCTCTTTGACTTGAATAATCCAAAGTAGGTTGCACAAGCCCTCTAGGGAAGGAGCTAAACACTAATTACACCAAAATTTATAAAATGTTGCTACATGCCGCCACAGCCTCGGTGGTCAAAGGTACAATATGGTCAGAGGTACAACAGGTTCCCCTATATATATATATATATATATATATATATATACACACACACACACACACACACACACATATACATAAATATTCACACACACACAGACATATAAATTTTAACATGGGTCATTTTTGGTGTCGGCTAGGTAGGATCGATTTGAAGAAATCTTTCAAAAATTCCGTCATAAGTAAAACCTCAATAGCTACTTTCCTTCGGAGGAAAGTGCTAATAACCCTGCCACTTGTACACAGTGTGGCCTCGTGCTTGGCAGTAGGTTAAAAGAAATTTATTTTGGATATCTTATTCATAAAAAATGGCAATACCCGTTTTTGACATTTTTATTTTTTTGTTGTGTTTTACCAGGAGTTGATGTTTCAGGTCCTTTTGATATTTTTCTGACTAGTTTCTAATTGATTTATATTGCATGAATATCCCATTGTGATATAAAATTGTCAGGAATCAATATACCATCAATGTCTTTCTGTCTCAAAAAATATTCAAACAAATGTTTTACTATTAAACAAGACTATGATTTACTAAATTTACTCCTTGTTCACAATTTAGTTGGCTTTCGCCTGTATTTTGAAACATTTTGAATAATTAAAAACAATTAACACAAAAGAATTCAAAAGAATAATTAAAAATTAATTGAATTTAAAAAATATAAAACTTTTACTTAAGACTTGAAGATTAAGTACACTAATGAATTGACTTTTAATTAGAAAACTTAATTATCATAAATACATGAGAAAAAATAAACAAAATAAACCACACACAAATTGTGTTTCAATGTCTTCAATTGGATAATTAAAAATACATATTCCATAGAATGTGCTTTGGGTGAAAGAAATAGATAAAACGTACAAAAAAGCATGCCTTTAAATATTCTTTTTGCTTGGAAACTCTTTGAGTATTACTTTACCAAGATTTTTTTTATTTCTTTAATCATTTTAATTTACAGTCCATGTCCATATTGCAGGAAATAATGATGGATCATGCTTTGAGAACGATTTCATATATAGCTGATATTGGGGACCTCGTCGTTTTAATGGCTCGAAGACGTTTTATTCCTCATGAAGTTGATGAGCCCCCAAAAATAAATAGGACTCCAAAAATGATCTGTCATGTTTTTGAAAGTGAAGAGGTAACTTACTTCTTTTCATTTTTCACTTTAAATAAATGAGAAATAATATAGACATGGGATTAAAAAATTATTTTGAAATTTATATAATTTAATGTTTACAGGCTCAATTTATTGCGCAGTCCATAGGGCAGGCATTTCAAGTTGCATACATGGAATTTTTAAAAGCTAATGGAATTGAAGATCACAGTTTTGTCAAGGAGATGGATTATCAGGAAGTTCTTAATTCTCAAGAAATATTTGGCGATGAATTACAAATGTTTGCTAAAAAGGAAATGCAAAAAGAAGTATGTAATAAGTATCTCTTATGCACTTTCACATGTTCATACAAAATTGTAATTTAATGAATAAGTAGTTTTGAAATTTTTAGTGTCTTGTTGGTGTGTTTTGTATTGGTTTCCACACTCTAAAGTAATATTATAATTTATATTTTCTTAGGTAGGGCACAATGGGAAGACTCAGTACACACATGATATTTTTAAATAAATACAAATGAAAAAAAAAATATTAATAACATTTATGTTAAAAGAAGAAAAGTTTTTTTATGTCAAGAGTTTTTTTTTTGTTTTTGTTTTTTTTTTTCACTAAGTAATGTTACAAAAAAGGGACATTTGACTTTTTAAATGTTAAATAGGAACTGAACATGATGAATATGTTGGCCATCTACATTCTGATTGTTGTAAGTTTAGCACAAAAATTGGTGTTTTTCTCTCGCATTTGTCTCAAAACATTGTTAAAGTTAGAGTGTTTCTTCTCTTCCTCCATAGGGAGGAAACCCGCTTATATGAGGTTGGCCTCATGACGCAATTTGGCAGTGCTGATTAGAAAATGTCACGTTTCAGAACCCATATATCACGAAAATAACGGTGATTCAAATATATATGTGTGTGACTGTTCGCCTATAACTTGCTCAAAAATGGACAGATTTAGTGAAATTTAGTACAAAAATACGATTTTTTATTTGAAAGGCCAAGTTCATTAACCAGCAGAATCCCTCCAACAGAACATGGTTTAGGAGGAAAAATTCACCAGAATAAAATTACGTTTTTTTTTTTTTTTTTTTTTTTTTTTTGTTTTTTTTTGCGTTATTAGGCTTCCAGGTACACATTTTATAAGTCATTAGACGTAGAGAATCTAATGAAACTTCCAATTTCCAAGGCCATATCTTAGTTCTCGAGGAAAATGGAAAAAAATAGATTTTTCTTGGGATTTTCAGAGATATTATTATATATCTCGAAACCGGTTGGGAAATCATAGTAAATGTAAAGCATCTATTTTGAAAGCTTATTAAATTTAATACAAATAGGGTTCTTTCCTCAGTTTCCTGTTGTGGCGCTTAATATTTTTCTTTGCTTTTAGATTTCATTTTACATGCGTTATCACGTGTGTTACCAATAGCGCTCATTTTCATGTTCATCTCACAAATGTGTATTACTTGAAACGATTTATTTACTACAACTAAGGTACACAGCAAACCTACAATAACCATATAAATCAACATTTAATTATTGTTCCTCTCTATTTATATTTTATTCCGAAACCAATTGCACATTTCGTTCCCAACGTTACTGTTGTCAATGAGTTTTCTTCCTTGAAATAGTAAATGAATAGATCAACATAATTTGAATCATTGACACTATAAGAAAAAAAAATGGGAATTCCGCCTAAAATTCTAAAATGTAAAAAAAAATTTTGAGGTCAAGCATTAAAAAAAAAAGGACGCTTCTATTGTTTGCACACTACTGTAAATTTGATTTAATAGAGGACGCAGCTCAAAATTCACAGATCTTTCGAACAATAAACCGGCATTTTTATAACTCAACAAAATCATTCATTGGTAATTTAGATAAAATCGTAGCCATTTATTCACGGAACAGAAGATCGAGGCGGTGTACGCTGGCAATATTTTACTATATGATTGCAGTCAGGCTTGTAAATTACATAAATTCACTTAAAAAAAAAAAAAAAAAAGGTCATGTTGTTTGTAAATGTTTAACCTTTTCCGTACGCAAAGAGCCGCGAGGAGAAGTGTTCTGCTGTGCGGGATACTAGCACCCGGCTTCGGGCCCCCTGTACGGGATACTTTACTCACTCTCGGTCACAGCGCCCAGACTTTCAGCGATCTTCTCGCCGTACTTAAACTCGTCTTTTATCATTTTGATTTTTATTTTGCTTACAATGATTATTAATTTTTATTTATGCTGAATTAGTTTGGCATTTAAATAATTATTTTAAGTTGAATAACTTTCTTAAAAAATAAGTAATAAAAAAGCTATATTATATACGAGTAAAAACAAGAAGGTATTTTTTTTCAGTTACCATTTGCCCTTTCTTTTATGAATAATAAGCAAGGGAATTAAATACTCAATAACTACGGCAAATAAATTTTCTATCTTCATTTTTAAACCGTGACTTTCTACACTGGCGGAGTTAATTTTTTTTTTTTGTATAAAAATGTAGTTACAAAAACAAAAGCATAATTATAAATATTTACAGTTAATTTAATGGATTATTTAATTAAATATGTAATATATTAAACATTTTAATTAAACATTAAGTATTTTTTTTTTAAATGGAGGACACGCAATAAAAAAAACAGTTTTTCTAAATTTAACCAAACAAGAATATAAGATCTTAACTTCAGGACTAAAAGTTAACTGATTTTGAAAATAAATGCTGTTAGGAATGTACAGAAGTATAAAAACAAACGGTAATTTGACAATGGTTGGCCGGGTAAATTCGCGGAGAAGGCAACGAGTCCTAATTAGACTAAAAACAACCAAAAACTTCATTCAAATTCCATCTAGTAATAGGCAGGAATACTAGAAGTAAAATATGGTAACGCTAGATAGCTCTAAAGTCGAGAAATGAGAAGAGAAAGAATGCGAAAGATATGCCGAGCTCTCGACTTCTGTACAAGTCCACGGTACGTGGGTCTCGTCTTCCTTCGACTTCTACACAAGTCCACGGTACACAGGGCCCGACCGCTCTCGACTGCTGGAGCAGTCCACGGTACGGAAAGGGTTAAACATCCAAGATGACGTGAAGAAAATGGGACGAGATATTCTTGGGCTTGGGGAACCCGAAGAAACAATTAGCAGGCTTCAGGAAATTTGTGTTCATTTTCCTAAATAGAAAACTCGCCGCTTAAGTCCATACTCAAAAAGAACACAAACAGCCTACAAATGCATAACATGTTGAATCCATTATGGCTAGAGTGTTCAACAAAAGTATGCAACACTTCAGCTCCTAGGGCGATGAATTTGTTTTTGTTTTTAGACCTGATTTTTAATACGTAGTGATGAAAATTATTTTTGTTTTGTTAATTAAATTAATTAGCTATTCCTTCATTATACACATTTTTTTTTTCAAAATATTTGCCCCCAAAAACATTTTTACCATGCGCGCGTCTCACAGACGCATGTTGCTTATAACGTACACAATTTACATGTTACCAGTTGAGGGTTAAATCCCACCTCTTCAATTTTCTCCTATCTTTCCAGGAAGACACTTTTTAAGAATTGACTACCAGTGTAATATTGTTAAGACTAGAATACTTTTGTATCTCGATACATCTTCCAAAGTTTTGTTTGTTGAAGTTTTTTCAGTTACACCAATCCTCAACAGACTCGAGATGTTCCTGCAGGTGGAGGGAATCAGTTTCAGAATCGGGGAGGAGGAAAAAATGGCTGTATCATCAGCATAGGTAGTTTAATGTGTATTTGGATGGGTAGGGATGTCGACAGAGTACACAAGGTAGAGGATAGGACCAAGAGTACTTTCTGACGGGTACACCCGAGGAAATAGACAGGGCAGGGCAGGAACTAGACAATTTAAAACCAGATCTTACTTAGAAGGAGTGGCTTGATAGGTAGGACTAAAGGATTAGGAAGTATGTGCAGTACCATGTATAATAACCCTGGCGCCTAGACCTGGGCACTACTGGAATAATTTATTTCTCAAATAAATAAAATGGTTATTCATGAAATAATTATTTCCGAAATAATGGAAATTCTTTAAATGTTATTTCATAGTTAAATAAAACAATCTTCATCAGATAACTAGATGTATTTATTACTTGAATAATTATTTGAAAATTTGATCATTCTTTGAAATAAATCAACATATTTCTAAAAGCTTTATTTCTGAAATAACTATTTGATCATTGATATTTCAGTACTTTATGAAATAAATTATTTCACAGAGAAGCAAAATAATTATTTCCGAAATAACTTTCATATTGAAATAACGTTTTTTTTTTTTAAGGCGCATCGACATCTGGGCCATTAGCACCAACATCCAAGGTGCAGCCAGGAATTTTCTCAACGAGCCGTTAGATAAGAAAATTCCTGCCGGTGGGAATCGAGCCCCAAAAAAAAAAAAAAAATCAATTCTTCAATTTTTTTTTTTTTAACGCCCCTCAAACATTTGCGCTCATTATGAATCGTAATAATAAGATTTTTTATTTTAACTGAGGTTTATTTTACTCCCTGGCTAACGTCAAAAAATTGAACTAAAACAATCTGATTCAAACACATAAGACACCGGGCCATCCTGTGGACAAAGTTGGAGTTTCAGATGGAAGGGAAGACGTGTTGTTGGTCTGCTGGCGTTCAGGCCACAGTCTTTTATCACTTTTGTGAACGTCAAAACAGCCTCGTCTACGTCAGATAAGGGTTTCAGAGGTATTGGATTAGGAGATTTGTTAAATGGTTTTCCCATCTAGGATGTTTTGCATTCAAATCAGCCCCTACAGAAAAGCGAGACCCGAAGGATTGGAATAGAGTGAGGAATTCAGGATGTTAGTTAGGGGGTAAATAAGCCACAGAAACAATTATATTGTAGAAAGAAAGGGAGATTGAGCTTCTTTCCTGCATGCTGTCTGTCGTGAGTGAGGAATGCGAAAGTGAGCCAAAGAACTTTTCACCATTACTGCTGCTCCATGCCGGGGCTTGGAGGAATAGTCTGCCCTCTAGTAGGGATTATAGTGAGGTGAGTGGGATTGGAGGATATCATTTAAGGAGCTTTAGAAGAATTTCTGAAATTAGGGAAGTCATTAGGGAGATAAGGGTAATAAAATTTCCAATTTATTTAAAAATTAGTAAAACAAGATGGCGTTAATAGCTCAATAGTTGATACGCCGGTAAACAAAAAAAAACAAAACAACAGAAACCACAAGATGGAGGGATCTTGGGGTAGAGGGGTAGAAGGAACTGCGTTAGGGTTCTTTCCTTTTTTTTTTTTTTATTTTTTAAATAGACTTTTATTTTTTGGTTTGTTTATTATATTATATAAATTTATTTGTTATTCTTAAGGGACGAAGTCCCAGAATAGAGTATTTTTTCATTTCACTTTACATCTGTTTTATTAAAATATTCTAGTGCCTAATATGGTTTGAATTTCTGGCATTTTGAGCATGGTCTTCCTTTTTATGACAGAAGCATTTATTGCCATTGTCAAAAGAAGACAATGGGGTTTTCGATTATCCGTGGACCACCCTCACCTTCATTACCCTGGATAATGGAGGTTCTACTGTACTTAAATAAAGCTAGGAAGAACAATGTAATAATAATACATTTTTAAGATGATGATCTTGTTATTTTTATGAAATATTTCTATGCCAAATATTAAATGTGGTCTTAAGTTATGCCATGTGATATTGAAGGTTTGGTTGGATTACTAGGGATTTTATATGCAAGTACACACTCCCACTTCTTGACTTTCAATGTATATTCTATAATTTAAATGTTTTGCTTAAGAAGAAATTGTAACATAGGAAACAATGTTTTGTGAAATATTATTTTCTGGCTTGTATATTAATCATGACAATATCATGAAAACTGTTTTACTGCATTTCAGGTTGTTGTTCCTAAAGCCAAAGGTGAAATTCTTGGAGTTGTTATTGTTGAGTCAGGTTGGGGATCTATGCTTCCTACAGTTGTTATAGCAAACCTTGCACCAGCAGGAGCTGCTGCTCGATGTGGTCAGCTGAATATTGGAGATCAGATAATAGCGATTAATGGAGTAAGTCTTGTAGGCTTACCCTTGTCAACTTGTCAGAATTATATAAAGGTACATCATTTTTTATCAGAATTTTTAAAACTTAGTGCTTATTGCTACAAAATGTATTGACATTTTATGAATTTCACTTTATAAAATAATTGATCTAAAATATAAGACTCCTTAGAATGCCCTAGCTTTAAGGTGGGAAATGTGTTACTTTGGTGGTATTGCCCTCAAAGGTTTTGAGAGAAGATCTATGTAACACATTTCCCAACCTAAAGCTAGGACTTTCTACAAATAGTAAATTAAAAAACTTATATATCACTTTAAGAGACCTTATCCCACAAAATAAAAGAGGTCTAATGCCCCCATCGGATTACATATATCACACCTAACTGCAGAAGCAACTACATTGGACAGACAAAAACCCATAAGAAAACAGACTCAATAGACATGAAAATGACATTAAGAACAAAGACATAATGACCACTGGTTGAGTTAGAATTTGTTTTTATTATTTTTTTTTTTTTTTTTTATATTGAAATAGTAGAAATGGAAAAACATATAAAATCTGTATACTTCACTTTAGGATGAATTAACTTTATACTTTACTTCTTCTCTTCCCCCATGTGCCTTTGAGCTTGGGGGAGTACGCTAGAAGCTCTGAGCGACTGGAATTCTAAAAAGGAGAGTGCACGACATGCCCCTCACCGATTCAAACGGATTTTTTTTTTTTTTTGTGTAGTACTTAACTAGGAAATGGTTCTGTTAAAGCGAGAAAATGCACTTCTCAAGCATTCGCCTGAAATAAAATGTTCAAAATTTACCTGGAGTTCTTAACATGTTCCGAAGAAACTATAAATAAGCCCCCTGGTAGCTTGGTTGGTAGCGTTGTACTCTCATAATCCAAAGATCGCTGGATCAAATCTCGTCTTATAATAATATATATTTTTAAAATTTATTTTGTGTATAATTTTAATTTTTGTTCTTAAGAATATTTTATAACATTAATAAATAATTAAAGTTTTTTTAACGGTTGACATTTAATTTTTAACATTTTGTTCCATATATTAAAAGAAACTTCGAATGCAAAAATTTTTCATATGTCCAAGGGTTAACAGGTGTGAGTCTTGATAAAGACAAATAAAGCAATGTTTCACAACTCTGTGCAAATGATTGTGAAAAAGAAAGTAATTACTGATGAAGAATTAATAGCTACTCATATACATGAAGCTGACGGAAATAATTTTTTCCCGGGAATTAGAATTTTTTTTTTTAGAATGGATTTTTTCCAGCTGATTCTGATGATTATGAACCGGATGAAAAAGAAGCGAAGCAAGTAGAATACCTTCTGCTTGATTACAAAGTAAAAGTTATAAATATTCCTTGTACTGTTTTCAGGTGAATGCTTGAGAAGTGTGTTCTCTTGCTTTAATAGGACCTCTTAACACATTAAAGGCGGGAGTTGTAGTACTACGATTTATCTCGACTGTAGCTTAAAGGCGGGAGTCGTTTGTACCTAGCATACTTTCGTCAAGATCCCCGCCTTTAATGTGTTAATATCGTCTTTGAAAATAAGGTTTTATCTTCATTCTTTCAACTTATAATGAACTCAAAGGATTTTTTTTTTTGTTTATATGCTTTTAACCCTCGCATGTATTAACTGTGTTTGCATTCATCATTTGTCTTTATCAAGATTTACAACTATCAACTCTTGGAAATAATATGTCATATTATGAAAGATTTATACTATTCAAATTTTCTTTGAATAAATGGAAAAATGTTAAAAATTAAATTTCAATCATTGATAAATCTTTAATATTTATTTATTAATGTTATAAAACATCCTTGAGAACAAAAATAAAAATAATACAAAAAATAAATAAATAAAAAAAATATTAATATAAGATGAGATTTGATTCAGCGATCTTTGGGTTATGAGAGTACAACACTACCAACTGAGCTACTGGGGCGCTTGTTAATACAGTAAACTACCTTTAATCCGGCATCCTATGGTCCAGCCCAGCAGGGGTGTCAAGGTCAAACATGAAAAGTGCACCACTTCAGTTTTTATGCATCAATTCCGTGAAATCCCCACCCCAACACCCCTGTGGTGCCTGATGGGGTCTTGAAAAAATTCCTGGAAACCCTCTGTATGATTAAATACGTATTTGTTGACCGTTCAGTTTATAGCTTTCGCTCGACTGAGACAATCTTGCTAAAAAAACAAAATCAGTCCCGTAAGAGGTCACAAGGGCCCTGAGGGGCAGATACTGTAGAGGTATCTCATTCATGACTATACGGCACACTAGGGAGATAGTATGGTCAGTACTATGTTCCGACACCCTGATTTTCCCCTTGCTGCTTCGACTGCTAGAGTCATTAGCACCAAGGTACCCATTAATAAATTATTTAAAGGCTGGGTTGGCCTAGGGACTGTCAGGGAGGCCGAATTCAACCCATGAACGTAGACACTAGAAGAAAAAATCTTTAGTGTTACTTTGTACTATATTTCAATAGAAGTAGCCCGCCAGACGTAGGTTCACAAAGCCGCCACTAGGAACGCTTTCTTCCACTAGGGGGACTGTATCCTGTTCCTGCATCATTTCAAAAGATGAAAATATGAAGTTTTTGTGTATTTATTAAATCTGTTGTACCATGTATAAACATAACCCTGGAAGCAAATTTATTACAAAATTAATAATTGAACAGTTGCTCATTGCAAAAGTAGAAGAGAACTATTCATGTTTTTATTTTATTTATATAGGTCTTTTTAAGCAAATTATTCAGGAATGCAGTCTACACTACCCAAATTCTGAGGAAAGTGCTTAGTTATGCAGCTCCTGCGTGACGGCCTTTTTTCTAGTTAAACACTACAGATACAAAAATTTTCGTTTGAATCGGTGAGGGGCACGTCGTACACTCCCCTTGTGTGAATATAATATAATACAAGTGGGGGGGGGGGGGGGGGGGGAGAAGACCACCACAGAGAACAATACGCAAAAGAAGGGAGGAAAATCATTAATAAGTCACTGACGAGGTATTTCGTCCAGAGCTTGGAGGGACCGGGCACTGATGCATGAAATATCTCGTCCAGAGCTTGGAAAGGGTTATGGTTGTCTTCCCCTCTGATTCCTTGATGCTTATAACAACTGACATAATGTTTACTGACATAATGTTTTCATACTAATGTGTAAAATACTTTAATAATTAAAACAAATATATATCATATTTGCATTATAATTTATCCTTAGGATAATTTCGTTTCAGAACTCAAAAACTCAAACAGTTGTCAAACTTACTGTTGTCCCTTGTGCTCCTGTTGTTGAAGTAAAAATCAAGAGGCCTGACACCAAATACCAATTAGGATTTAGTGTTCAAAATGGTGTGGTGAGTTATGAATTTTTAACTTAATAAAATTGCTGAGTATAGGATTCATCTCACTTTTTAATGTTTTTTGGGGGACTATATATATTTAAATCTATATGCACTATTTCTACATGGTAATATAAGGGTTAACCCTTATTACGTGAATATGGTATGTGTGCTCTCTTGCCTTGGGGGGGAGGGGATATCATTACTTTTTGTAAGTGAATTTTGAGGTGGCACCGTCGACGTTCTGCTTGAGGAGAATGGCACGGATATGATGCTTGATATACGAAAAGCCCTGGGGAAAGGCCCCTACACAACATTTCTGTATTTTCAGATTTTTCCCTTTAGTCTTAGGTTTTCCTTACCGAGAGGTTTCATTTGATACTCAACATGATGGTTTCGGAAGGAATGATGGGTTTCCGAAAGAACAAAAGTACAAAACGAGCATACCCCCTGGGGGGGGGGGGAAACAACAACTTTCACATATTTTCCTTTAATGACAACCTAATGTCTATCATCCTGCAAAATTTCAAGTCTCTAGCTTTTCAGGAAGTGCCTAAAAATTTAGATAGTGAGTCAGCGAGTCATATAAATTCTGATTTTCCATTGCCTACAAACGCTTCAAGGTAGAATTATGAAACTTAGCAAATTTTACTCAAATCTAGTAGTTGAAAAGGAAGTCCACTCTCTATGCCCCTTTGACCATTAGCCAATTTTGGAGGGAAGGAATACGAAAAACTATGAGTCAAACCGAGTGCAAAACCGCATATATCAGTAGGGAGACTACTTTTCATGCCTGCGTATATGCGTGTAGAGAGAATTGTACACTTCTTTTCACGCCCGCATATATGCGCTCAGAGCATTTGAGGGGTAAAAAACCCCTCTATAGTTATTAGTGTGGTTCCTCCCTCCATAGGGAGGAACCCTGCTTATATGGTTGACCTCATGATGCAATCCGGAAGTGCCGATTAGAAAATTTTGCGTTTCAGAACCCCTAGAGAACGAAAATAACGGTGGTTCAAATTTGTATATATATATATATATATATATATATATTGTGGTGTTTTGGTTCGGCAAGAAAAAGAAAATTGAATAATATTTAAAAATTATTATAGGAAAAGTTGATTTGATATGTTTTTATTATATTTTCATTATATCTCAGGGTTCATTTAAAATTACCAAACTCACCACATACGGATTTATGAATAAAACCATTTGAATAATTAAATTAATTTAATAAATTTCCTGAAAGAAAAGCATGAGAAATATCAAATTAGAACCACTTCTTACCATCTGTCCTTTTATGTGTTGAGACCATATTAAATACCAGGAGAAAGGTTCATTATAAATAAAAATAGAGTTGGAAACAAATGACTTATATTGAATAAAATATATAATTTAAGATTTGGCATGGCTGTGTTATAAACTTAAATATAAGAAAGAAAAATTGCTTGACTCACATAATTGTATCGATGTTGGGTTATTTAAGATTAGAACATAATTAAAATATTAATTTATATATTAAAATATAAATATTGGCCATTATGAAATTTTAGATAGCTTTTAAATTTTAATTGAAGATTGGCAGTTAGTGAGTTATACTCAGCTTATTTTACGAATGATGTTCTGGAAGTGAAGAGGCAGACTGGTTGTAGTTATGTTGAGGAGAATGATGGTCGGCTGCTAGATCATGGAGTGGGGTCTGGCCATCATATGAAGATGAAGTGAGAGCTTGTTGTCGGCTGACCAGCTGGTTCTGCAGCGAGACCGTGTGTCCTCTGCCTCTGGTGCTCGAATGGGGCGAGTGGTGGGGGAAGGCCCTTTTTATAGAGGCGTTACTCCCACCACACCAAGGGTGTTTGTCTTCAGCGATCACCACCTCGATGTTCAAAGGGCATCTTTTGGAAGCACCTCTATTCTTGTCTTCCTGGGAAAATTGTATCTCTCGATGCCTTATCGCTCCTAGCTGAGACATTTGGACTCTTCTTTTATTTAACACTGCCTTTTTTAAAAAAAAAAAATAAATACTGCCAAACTAAGCACTGCCAATTGCTATCCCTTTTATTACTCTTTTATTTATTTAATTGGTTGACAAATGATAATATTTGTGATGGACTTATGGAATATAACTTAGCCTTTATTTTGAATAGGAATGCTACTCTTTGCTATGCCAGAAACTGACTCTTTCTAGAGCACCCCCTTTTAGATCATTACAATATATATATATATATATTTTTGTCTGTTCGCGGTCTAGTACAGCGAATAATGGTCCGATTTTGATGAAATTTGGAACAAAAATCTTTCGTCTAATTTGAAAGGTCAAGTTCGTTAACCAGCAGAATCAGCCCACCTGAACATGGTCTTTGGAGCAAAATTCGTGCGAAAAAAAAACGTTACGCTTACTTCATATGCTTGCAAGTACTTGTTTTATAGGTTTATTGGCCTAGAAAAACGAATGAAACCATTTTTAAGGCAATAGCTTTAACTATTTTAGTGAAAAATGGAAAAATAGTTGTCGAATAAAGTTTTTGATTCAGTTTTGCGATTCAGTTAAAATATTTTCTACATGTGTGAAATTCATATTAACAAAGATGTTTAAATTTTGGTTACGTTTGGAGTTAAGGAAGGATTAGAATAAAATATTTTATTTTTAGACATGAAAGGTTTTGGGAACTTTGTATATTTTCCTTAATATCTCAAAAACGGTTGGAAATCTTGGTAAGCGGAAGGTTAACATTCGAAAGCATACTAATTGCTCTATAAAAAATATTGTGAAGCAATTCTCGATTAGGCGATGTCAATCGGAGAAATAAGTGCTTAAAACTTCAAATGTGTTTGTTTTGTTCTTTTGAACGGGTTTTTGTCTTTAGTCTTAAATCACTTTTTAAACGATTTTTTTTTAAATTTATCTGTAAAATTAGTATTAAGATAAAAGAAAATACGAAATAGTAAGCAGTGTGTTTTTACAGCGAACCTTGACAAATCCAGGGAGTCATTTTGCTGTCAGGTAGAGGTGAGGGTCTGGACAGACCCTTACAACCATGTATTTCATGAAATATGGATGGGTATTTTTCCTTTTCACTCCGAGGCCTGGAAGATCATAATATGGTTACCATATAGTTGAATGATGCTGCTCCCAGCATGAGCAATTTGGTAGCATGCTCAAAATTAAGAGGTCCCGGGGGTGGTGCCCGTTTTGTACTTGTTGTTCTTTCGGAAACCCATCATTCCTTTCGAAACTCATCATGTGGGGTATCAAATGAAATGTCTTGGTCAGGAAAACCTAAAACTAAAGGGAAAAATCCGAAAATACAGAAAAGTTGTGTTGGGGCTTTTCCCCAGGGCTTTTCGAATACCAAGCAATTCGAATCCCCGCATCATCCCCCTAAACCAAACATTGACAGCGCCAACTCAAAATTCACTTACAAAAAGTATTGATATCCCCTGTCCCCCAAAAAAACTAACGTTAAAATAAAAAGGCCAAGTTCCACCAAGCCCTTTCCAAAAACAGTTTGCCAATGAAAGTTACGATATCAGAGTATTGGGCCAAGATTTAGGCCCTTAATACCTTGTAAAAAACTTAATTTTTTATTAGTATTTTTTTAAATTTATTTATTTAATACAGCGCTTCGACAACTAGGCCATTAGCATCCAGTAAAGAACTTAATAACCCTCTTAGTTATTTTAACATTTCCAACTTGGCCAGTTTTTCTTAAATGATGACCGTTGTAAATTACATTGAGTTCATACGACGCTGCTTGTTTTAAGTCATCAGAGAGTTTATAATAACCCTGAATCGTTACCCTAAGGCCCTGAATCTTTAAATGCCAGCAATTTTATAATAAATCCGATTTTCATAGCGGCCATCAGTTAAACAAAAATTGGCCAAGTTGGAAATGCACAAATAATGAGAGAGTATAATTAGGTTCTTGACAACGTATTCAGGGCCTAAAACTTGACCCAATACTTTGATATCATAACTTTCATTGCCAAAATGTTTTTGGGAGGGGGCTTGGAATTTGGCCTATTTTTTCAATGTTTGTTTTTTTGTTTTTTTTGGGGGGGAGGGGTATACTTACTTAAAATAAACGGCCAACATTTAAGAATCGATCCAGGATGAAAAAAAAAAGAAAAAAACTCCTTTGGTATATATCTTTTTTTTTTTTTTTACTTAGTGTCCGAGGAAACTGCAAAAGGCAGTTTGTTGCTGGTGGCTTTTATAAGGCATGCATAAAAATCATTATAAAAAAGTATATGTTGTATGGAATTATCAAAAGAAGAAATTTATATTTTATAATTATGAATGTGTCCAGTGTTATATTTAAAATGTTTTAAGAATTGAAAATTTATTTTTATTAAGAATTAATTAATTTTTTATTTCATGTTTTAACACTTTCCTCCGAAGGAAAGTAGCTATTTTAAATTATGTCGAACTTGCAGCTTTACATGGTGTCAGTCAATTTTTTCGACCATGAAGATTTCTTCTTTTTTTGGGGGGGGGGAGGTGAGTGGGTAGAGGGGGTGGAAGATAAAACATATACTTTTAATGATTTTTATATAGGCATTATGAAAGAATGCCTTTTCACAGCTGTGTTTTAGTTTTTCTCGGAAACGAAGCAAAAACAAGATATATGCCAAAGGACTTTTTTTTCTTTCTTTTTTCATCCTGTATCAATTCCCGAAGTTTGGCCATTTATTTTGGGAACACCCTGTATATTCACAGAATACAAAACCTGTTTCATTAAACACTTAAATAATAAATGTGCTCATAGTTAGTGCAGAAAAAGCAAAAATAAATTAGAAACCAAATAAATAATATTAAAATCTAATAATGTAAATAAAGTTAAAGAATAGAAAAAGAAAATCTTCCTACAGGGCGACTCGAACTTGGAAACTTAGAATTATCGGCAACCAGACATTAGAAAGCAGCAGTGGAGGGACTGGCATATTTAGTTTTGTATCAGCTGATTCAGATCAGCTGATGGATAACAGCCATATTAACACCATTTTATTAGTATGGACGTGCCCCTACCTGTGGAAGGTCTTCCGTAGCTAAGGCTAAAACTATGTATATGTAATTAAGTTGCTCCTGAAGAGGCGTCAAGAGACGCGAAACATGTAGATCGAAAAAGCATATAAAGTGAAGTTGACGAGTTTTATATATGCATGACCTTCCGCCTATTCAAATAAAAAATACTTTATATAAAAGTTTATTTAAAAAAGATATTGAAGCCTCACATTTTTTAAATAAAAATTCTATTGTCTTGAAGCTGTTGAATTAATTCAGAAATCTCAATATGTGAAAGCTTATAATTAATAAGTGCATTTGTTAGTCAAATTTGTCGCTTATTGCAGATATGCAGTTTGCTGAGGGGTGGCATTGCAGAGAGAGGTGGAGTTAGAGTTGGTCATAGAATAATTGAAATAAATAACCAAAGTGTAGTCGCAGTCCCGCATGAGAAGATAGTTAACTTATTAGCAACATCAGTTGGTGAGGTAAGTGCTTAAAGATTAATTAAGATTTTTAATTATGTTAAAATGTACCAAGTTGTTATTTTCATTATGAACTTAGTTGGTTATGCACAAACTCATTCTTTGATTTCAATTCCTGCCTGATTTTCCCCCTTAAACATAGTTTATATAGAAGAATTTACCCCAAATTAAATTAAATTATCTATCTGAGGTCTATACTTCCCTTGCAAGGGGTACTCTTAGCACTTTTATCTCCTACTATTGGGTAATTTAGCCATAATCCAATGAGTTGGATTAAGGCTAAATTACTCCTAAACAAAGATCATGACTAACTGGGAAAAACAGAGGTAAAGCTTGACGGAAACATTTTGGAGTTTACAGACAAATATATATACCTGGGCCAACTTATTTCCTTTCATAGTAGTGCAGCAAAAGAGCTTCAGAGGAGAACATCTCAAGCATGGAAGAAGGTCTGAGCACTAAAATTTATTATGAAAAGAAATTACAGCATGGCATGAAAGAGGTTTATCCTTCGAGCAATGTATCCTGCCGGTTGTATGCTATGGATGCCAAACATGGTCTCTATACAATGCAATGCAAAGGAACTCGGGCTGCCCTTAATGCCCTTTTTCACTGCGACCCTATTGGATCTATTGTGATTTGCGTCCCTAGATTACTCCCTTTCCAACTTGCAGCTCCTCGCATACGGCTTGAGCTCCTTGGGCGTAAAAATTGCCTTCTCAAAGAGCACTAGCCTGTTGTAGGCTAACGCCTCACATTCACAGAGTACATGCTGTGAAGTTTCCTCTTCCTCGAGGCACCAGCGGCATGTAGGGTCCTCTATTAGTCCACATTTAATATTTACCACCACATGTAATATTTACTTTAAAATAATTTGGATGTCGAACCTCCAACTCTCGAAGAAATCTTTTTTGCCATACCATCCACTCCCACCATCTGAATAGCATTTCTCCCCCCAACCCATCCTACTGGCCCACTTCCAAATCCAAATCTCCAGACATAGTAGATTATTATTATTACAAATGGCGTCAGACATGTTCTTTTCCATATTTCCAGCCTATTTGAATATCTTCTGACCACAGTCCTATATTGTTTTCCTTTAACATCGATCCTAAACTTTTCACTCGTCTTCACCGCCCATCCCTGATCAAAGCCCCAGTTGATTGGTGCTCATTTCAATCCTCCCTAAATTCCTCTTTAAACCTATCCCTCTTAAAACTAAAGATGACATTGACACAGCCATAAACAAACTGTCTACTGGCATTCAGACAGGGCTCCTTATTTCCTCTAAAAAATTCCCCCCTAGATCACCTACAGTAACCTATTTCCCAGATCACATACAATTCCTTTGAACTGAAAAAAACGGAGCCACAAGAATATGGCAAACCACACGATATCCATCTGACAAGACTCGCCTCAACCAATGACTAGACAACTACAATATGAACTACACAAACACTTCAACAACAAATTCACTGAATACACGCACAATCTTACTCCCGACGACAAATCCCTATGGACAGCCACAAAAAGAATCCTATCCCATCCTAATCGATCACATCCTCTCCGTCCAGATGATAACAGCTGGGCTAAAACAGACACTGAAACTTTTGCATCTCACCTTACCCAAGTATTCCGTCCCCACAAATCCACCCTAAAGGTAGCCCCTTCTTCCAATGTAGCCGAATTCCTAGACTCAGCCCTACCGCTTTCTCCTCCTCCTTCATCCTTTCATCCTCATGAAGTTTCCTTAGCGGTCCACAAACTTAAAAACTGTAAGGCACCAGGACCCGATCTGATCACCCCCTTAATCCTAAAACACCTACCTAAAAAAGCTATCCTATTCCTAACCTATATATATATATATATATATATATTTATATATATATATATATATATATTTATATTTATATATATATATAATGCAGTCCTCAGAACAACCTACTTTCCCAACTCCTGGACATTATCTACCATCAAAATGATCCACAAATCCAAAAAAACTTTACATTAGCCTTTGTCTTATCGCCCTACTCCCTCCTTCCCATTATGGGTAAAATCCTCAAAAAGCTTCTCCTCGAACGTCTAATCCCCATTGTTGAACCTGCCTCCCTTCCCACCAATTTGGTTTTCGAATATACCATTCCACTATCCACCAATGCCATAGAATAGTTGAATCCATCTCCTCTTCCTTTGAGCACAAGAATTATTGCTCTGGTGTATTTCTTGATATCGCTCAAGTATTTGATCGAGTGTGGCACCAGGGCTTGCTTTTTAAACTCAAAACAATCCTCCCCTCAACCTATTACCTTATAATAAATTCCTATCTTTCGGACAGATCCTTCAACATCTCGTTTGGATCATCTCTGTCCTCTTCCTTTCCTCAGCTTGCTGGTGTTCCACAAGGTGCAATCCTATAATCTTATTCCCTGTGTATTCTGCTGACATGCCCATTTACTTTTGCTGATGATACAGCCATCCTATCATCCAATCCAGATCCTATACTTGCCTCCAAACACCTTCAATCCCATCTCTAACTGCTTGAACCATGGTTCATAAAATGGCGGATTAAAGTCAATCCTGATAAATCCTCCCACATAACATTCACTCTTCGAAGATCCAAATGCCCTTCAATCAATCTTTACCACACTGAAATCTGTGAAAAAACCCAGGTTACCTACCTAGGACTTACCCTTGACAAACAACTTATCTGGAGCCATCACATAAAAAAGAAAATACAGGAAAAAAACAGATGTTTTAGACTACTAGATTCTCGCTCCAAATTATCTTTACAGAACAAGAGGCGGATATACACTACAATACTTCAGCCCACGTGGATGTATGGCTTGGAAGTTAGGGGGTATGCCAAGCGATCCAAAATCATACGAATCCAATCTCTCCAATCCAAAATACTCCCCAAAATAGTCAATGCTCCATTCTGTTTCAAACTTCACTATCCATAACGACCTAGAAATCCCCTTTGTCCAAACCCTGTCTAAAACCCAATACTTTAACTTCCACTCCCACTTGCCTGGTCACAACACCCTCTAATCAATACCGTATCCTCACCGTTGCCTTAAGTGCAAATGGCCTAGAGAACTATTGTGATCTAGCTATGTTAAATAATGTAATGTAAATATTGTAAATAGCTACCTTAAGAGAAAATGTAAACCTGTACTAAAAGTTCAAGACAATAGGTTTTGGCCAATGGGCCTTTTTTCCTAACAGTCTTTCATGACATGTATTCAAGAACAAAAGAATTATAAAAAATACTTGATGTATTATATAATTGTCAAATACAGATATATATAAAACTTTAAAATAACGTCGAATAATACTAGATCTTTAACTTAACTTTAATTAATTATTTTTAATCAATATTGATTCTTTTTTAGCTATCTCATGTATATATTTTTTATTTGAGTAATGGTAGAATGGAAAACTTGAATATTAATTTACAATTTATCAACAAATTTGACTTTCTTTATGGGATTGATAACCTAAATCCATTCTATTTGTCACAACAACTTTTGTGCATCCCCAAGTCATCTGACATTTTTTGTGAATTGAACTTTTTGGCAGAATCATTAAGGTTGAGGAATCTCTTTATATAAGAGCCATTGCATAGTGCGTCCTCCCCATAATAAGCATAAAATTATAAAAAATATAATAAACTAAGTTTTGATCAATATTGTCCTGTTTTATCACCCTTGTTAATACAAAAATGTTTTGTATATAGGCTAATCTAATCTTAATAATTATAATATTAGTCCTGTCATTTATTTTCGAAAGC
This sequence comes from Gonocerus acuteangulatus, assembly GCA_946811695.1. Classification (NCBI taxonomy): domain Eukaryota; kingdom Metazoa; phylum Arthropoda; class Insecta; order Hemiptera; family Coreidae; genus Gonocerus; species Gonocerus acuteangulatus. The sequence continues at coordinate 8,700,853 of OX328132.1, read as the reverse complement.
TGGTGATTTTGTTGGTGCCCTAGCTGGAACACAATATATAATCCTCTTTACCTGATCTAGAAGTTCTTAAGGTTCTTTTTTCTTTTTTTTTTTTTTTTTTTTTTTTTTTTGGACGAATTGCTAATTATTGTGCAATGTTAAATTTTTATTTAGTATTTTATTTCATACAATTCAATTTTTGTTATTTTATCTAAAAATTGAACTTATACTGATCATATAAACATCATTCAAATCAATAAATTGTTCATTAAGATACGTTTTAATTATTTTTTTACAGATTCTTATGAAGACTATGCCAACCTCCATGTTTAGGTTACTCACAGGGCAAGAAACACCTGTATATATTTAAGCATTCCAATGTTTGGCCTGCTTCTTAAACTTTAGGGGTTTATCAAAGAAGCTAACTTGTGTTATAAACTAAGTGAAAAGAGGATTAAAATGAATTTTCATGTGTCTATATTTGACTTAGTGAGAAACTATTTTGTAAAATTTGAATATTAAGAACTGATTGGTACCAAAAGCAAGTTTTCCTTAAAAAACAAATAATTCAATAAAAATAAAAAATATATATAAAAAAAAAAAGAAGAAGTCATAGGTTTCTGCTTTATTTTAATATATAAATTAATGATACAGTTTATTATTCCTTGTTGAGGGATGTGGGTTCCTCTTGAATTAATATCAGCCTTCAGTTGTACATTAATTTGTTCGAAATTAGGAATTGTGCTAATAAACATCCATAAGTTCATACTAACATGTAATTATATACACATGTGTGTTTGGAATTTTATAAATTGCATTGACATGGTATTTCATTTCAAGGAACTGGAGGAAAAATTCCATTAAATTTCAGGGTTAACATATATTGTGCATATATACATATATAAATAATATATATTTTTTTTTAAGTAGTTTTTTTATGTGCCCAAACAAATTGCATAAATTCTTAAAATAAATCCAATGGATACTAAAATTAAAAATATATATTGAGTAAATTACATTTATTATTATATTCAAGAAAATTCCAAGTTTATTTTCGCCTTTCTTTCTTTTGAAATATATTTTTTATTCTTTATTGGCAAAATAAGTCAATTTAAGTATTTTTATTTCAATTTTAATGGCTCTAATTTTAAGTAGCAAGAAAAAATATGAGTGTTCCACTCTGTAAAATTTTGCATATCTTGTTATAGCATTTTTAAGGATAAAGTGATGAATATAGTGTTAACTTGCATGATGTTCATGATTTTCTAAAAAATAAATAAGTAAACACTAGAGATCAATTCAAATAAAAACACACATAAAACACTTACAGACGACTCATTAGACATTTGTTCAGTACTACTTTTTTTCAATGTAGGAAAGATAAAAACTAATTTCTTTGCTGTTCAGTAATTTTTACAATTATAAAATCTGAATGAATATTTCATAAAATTTAATTTATCAGAATTGTGATATATTATAAAAATTTACAACAATAGTATTTGTGATACACGTTATTACATAAATATTTTGCAAGTCATTGAAATATGAAAACATATAATCAATATTTCAATTTTTATACTAACTTGAAATGAAGTTAACATGGTTACATTGTGTCATTATTGCCAACTAGGTAAATTACAATCAACTCTCAACATGATACCTTAGTTTTTTCAAAAAACAAAATAATGAAAAAATGTAAATTAATTATTTCTAAAACTATTTTTTAATATTTTATTTAATACTGATGTTTCCTTTAAAATAATTAATTTACATCATTGATCATCAATTGATTTTGAGAACAATAAAAAATGTATATCTTCTGATTTGTATTATATGCTTTTGGTTTTTCTTATCTTTTTGTGAGCCAGACGTTTTAAAATGCAAAGCGTAAAAACAAAAAAAACACTTGCCAAATAACTAGTTATTACATTTTTTGGGAACAAGGGGTATATTAAGTTCACTTTATTTATATTTTTTATTTTTATTTTGATTATATTTGAGGTTCAATTTATGCACTCTATAAGTTTTTTTTTTTCTAATTTATTAACATGGGATCAATGTTTTGAAGCATGTGCTTTTTGAAATTGATCACTTATTTTCAATGTGGATAAAGAAACAACTATTTTAAACTGTTTTCCACATGAATTAGTAAAAAAATAGTCCTATAATGTATATTAGTTAAAGGGTTCAATTTTTAATGAATTGAAATCATTCATCCATTGTTGTATATTGAAGGACAAGAGTGCCTATTTCTAATAAAATAGACTGGTGCGTAATTAAATATTTTCTAGTCAAGTTTTCTGTATTAGACTTTTCAATGAGCTAGTGATTTCTGACAGTTTTGTAATACTCAATTAAAAGATATATGCCAATTGTTTTGGTACTTGTGATCTATTAAGACAATTTTGTATTGTAAAATATCTGTGCAATATAAGAAATGATCCCTTTTTAATTCAGTAATTAGTGAAAAACCTTACATGGCTGATTTCGGTTCTACTAATTTTGAATCTCACCACATTATTATTGGATAAAGTGTGGTATCATTTATAGGAAAATTAAAAGAAATTAATGCTAAAACTCATTTACTGTAGTACTATTTAAATTTTATTATAGAACAAACATAATACGCTTTCTCTTCAAATTTATGTCTTGCTTTCCTTAATACTATTAGTAGTGTCGTGTTATTCTAAGGATTCCCTATCCTGGACGAAAAATATATATTCTATTGTATGTCCTCACCTTTAATTACTTTGCCTTTCATTATTTTTACTTATTCCAGTCCATTAGTTCATATAAAGTTTAAGTAACACTTTTGCATGGAAATAAGTTTGCTAGTAATTTAAATTATTAAATAAACTTATATTTATTAAACCAAATTAAAAACAAATTACATATGCTCATATCTCCACAAATTTTGAAAAGCTGAATAATTTATTTTATTATGTTTACTTTTATATTAGAAAGGAATAAATAAAATAGTATATGGTGATTAGATTATTTTTGAGTACATCTAGTTCTAAATGCGTATACATGGCTGTGATTTTCTTTTTAATTTTATAATTGTAATTAATGATTTTATCTTTCAATTTCAGACTTAATAACAGTTTATTCATATTATGTTTGCAGCTAGAATCTTGCACATATTATTAGCCTAAAAAAAATATTATTTTCACGAAATAAACTTGTTTTTGAAATTCAAAACTCAATTCAATTTTAAATATAATAAATATATTGTTTAGTTTTTTTTCTAATCTACATTAACAGCATATAGTTATATGCGTATGTAAGTCTTTATATAATAACAACATAAATGGGATTATAACCATTTGTCAAACCATAAAGATATTTAGAGGTTTAGAATTTTCTCTTTGCCTAAATAATTTTAACATAATGTAAACACTTAAATAACTTAGCTTACCAGTTTGTTTTATTCGATTATATTAATATCTAGTGAAGACCATGAGTTTTTTAATATATTAATTTGCTTGTCTCATCCTCTGAATATCTTTATTTGGCATTCAAATGTCTATTCACATACTTGCTATCATTGAGGTTCTGTTTTATATCAATTTTTTTTTTCAGTATTAAATAATTATTCTGGACTAATAAAAACTCATTATTTATGCATTTTTTTTTATCTGTTATAACATTTTATTTTTAACAATTCAATCCATTTATAGTTTTTATGCTGAGTACAAATTTTCAAAATAATAATGGAGTGTCATTTTGATTGTTTAATGTTCACTAAAGAATTAATATTCTTTATTTTTTATTATTACTTTTTCATTTTTTATAATTGCACAGATAAAAATGTCACTGAAACGGTGTAAGATTAAAGTGAAAGCAATTCTCAATTGATAAGAACTGTGAAGAAAGTTGAAGATGAGCTATTGTTTTAGTGGTTACATGTGTTTTTTTTATTATAAATTTAAAAAGGTAAACATCTTTTAAATTTACTTTTCAAATACAATTACTTTTATGATGCTGTATATTTCTATTAGTGTTTCTGCAATTTACATTTATTTTTCATAATTATCCATTGCAGGTGCCAATGACCAAAGCAGTCGTCGAGGCACCCAAATAATAATAAAAAAAAAATTATCCATTGCAATTAATTTGGTTAATTATTTTTATATTGTCTTTTGTTCTGTTCATATGTTTTGGATTTTTGACAACCATATTTTGCTTCTTTTTTTTTTAAGAAGAAGTTAACGTCAAAGATTAATATCTAGTGCATTCCAGTTAAAATTTGTTACCTTTTTGTATATATAAAATGTAGTATTTGTTGAATACTAATTTTTACTAGTTTAGTTTGGGAAAAAAAGGCCAGTTTAGCTAAACCCTCCTCCTTGAAATGACCTATTCTTTCATTGATAACAAATTTCTATTCGTAAATAAAACAGATGATTTGTTAAATAATGCTGTGTATAATCGCTGCTAAATGTTGCTAGATTTTATGGTTTCATATAGTACATTAATAGCCATGTTGTTTCATTTGTTTATCTTTCAATAATTCAGTTTCATTTGTTATTTATTCATTTCAAAGTTATGGAAAGACATTCTCAGTAGTCATTATTCATTGAATACATTTTTATATTGTCATTGTGCTTTTAATTTATGTTTAATTTTTCTAGTCTATTAAAATGTATCTCTGTAGTCATTCTTTCCAATTGTGGAAATATAATTGCATATAAAAAGGCTGCTTTCACTATTGAAACAAGTCATGCAAAGAATTTTATTTGCAATTATTGTTAATTTTAAGGAACTCAGAAACAGAAAACATATATTTTATTAACTTTAATTGTTTTTGTTTATCTAGTCATGTTTCTAACTATTATAGTTAATTTTTAAATCGTGTTTATTTGGGAAGGTTACATATTCATCATAAAACACTATTTTTATATTGTTTATAATATTTTTTTATTTAATGATCTGTCGCAGAATTTTTAGAATTTAAATAACTTGATTTTGAGACTCTAAGATAAAAATCACAGTTATTGTACTCTATTATCTTTAAAAATATATTTATTCATGTTAATTAACCCCATTTCATATCTGCTGTATTGAAATATTGATTCCTTTTAAACTGAATTGATAATAAATACACCTTCAAGCATTATTTATAAATAATTTACCATGTTTGATTGAAGTATTATTCGAGTGAGATACAACTGTCAAATTATTGGTGCAATGTTTGTAATTTTGATTTAACAGTCATGATATCAGTGAAAACTGTAAACAATTTTTTTACTATTAAAACAAAAACACTTAAACTGTTTGAACAGTCATTTGTTTCAGTTGTGTAATACTTAATATTTTATTTATAGTCGTTGATATTTTTGTGTGTTTGTATACACACATTCACACACAAAATGTTTATATATTTATGTTGTTTTTTTTTCTTTTTGTTTGATATGTTGAAAATATTCCAGCAAGAGTATTTTCTTCTTTAGTATAGATTTTTTTGCCATAAAATTTATTATTGATTGATCTGGGTATGTTAAACCTAAAGTAGTCATTGAAAATTGTGATGTTTATTTTCTTTTATTATTGTCTTTCTTTGTTATAGATACCAAATAACTCACTCTCCTAATTGTCTACTAGTGAATTAAACATAGGTATATGAAAAAGACATTGTGCCTCTGGAAACCTATGAAATTATATTTAAATAATATGTTAATTTAGAAAATAATTGTTTATCTCATACATTAAAGCTATTTACGCTTAAAGTGCACATATATAGTGAAGTAATGTATAAAAAAAGTGACCTTTTTTTATTTTTTTATTTTGTTTCTAGTTGTCAGTGATTTAAATAAATTTGTACAATGAAAATTAGTTTGCATCTACCAATGATACTCCTGTCACAATGGGTAGAATTCATAATTTCTGTGAATACGTTTTGTTTTGTGTTTGTGAACTACTTTCATAATAAATGTTTGCATACAAATGTGTCATTTGGCTTCATAATGTCCATATTGGCTTAATATTTTAATACTTTGACCTAAACATACCATTAGTACTGTAAGGGGCCGATTGGCAAGATTGTGATTTAAAGGAATAGAAAATAGGGAAATATTTTTGAGAAGCAGAATTCATTTCAAAGCTTTAATTTACACTAAGATTACGTTTACGTACACAAATATCAAAACAGATAAAACATCGCTAAGACGAGAGACCAGTTCATGAGAGAGAGAGAGCTGGTTAGTGTGACAACTATTAATTCGAGGGTAGGATATAAGAGAAATTTGGGCTGACGTACCTGTAGTCACACCTCTGGGCAAGTACTCAGGAACTAGTGCAAACTGCCCTGACCACAGTTATACTCCAGTCACCTAAGACATCGAGATTGTAAAAAAACGCGTAACGCTGATTTTTTTGGGTGTTGTTCGGGACCACACCAGTAGTGTGCACCCAATTTGTCAGCTTCGAAAGACCTGTGCTAACTGCGCACCAGTCGAAAACCATTGAATTTTTTTTGTTTTTTGCTTACAGCTCCTAAACCGTGTTAAAAGTAGATAAAATTTAAAAACTTTTGGCGCTAAAACAAACTCTTTAGGTAGAATAACATCCTAGATACAGCTCTTCAAAGTTTGGCTACTTTTCCCAAAAAGTGTAAAATTTAACTATCAGGCGTGTTTGGAGGGATATGGAGGCCGAAATAATCATCTTAAAAAATACTCCTGAGAATGAAAGTTATAGTAAATTTTATTAGCTTCAATTGAAGCACAATTGGAAGTCTATGGGCCCAGGTGGTATCTAGTTATTTTTAAAAATCAAACAACGTCCTTGTTGGGACTGGATGAGCCTGGCGAATAGCACAAACCATTACAGCCCGTTTCAAACATTTTTATAACTTTTTGAGTTGACTGGGGGAGGAAGGAGTAGATGGGGTGGGGGGGGGCGTCAAAAACCCCACCATAACTAGTGGTGTCGGGTCCCCTGTGACCTATATTTTAAATTATTTCTTTTGGGTAATTAATTTAAAAAAATAATTATAAACACTAATAGTTATTGAAATACTTGTCGTTTGTTAAAATAATACAATACTTATCAAAATTTACATAAACATTTCTATAAAAAAATAGTACTGATTTGAAGTTGAATAGGCCCAGTGAGTGACTAGTTATCTTTAAAAACCAAACAAGGTCCTTGTTTGGACTGACTGAGCCTGGCAAACAGTATGGGGTAGTGGTAAACGGGGGGGGGGGGGGGTCAAAAATATCAAACAGTTGTATCATTAATTGCAACAGGCTACTCAATAAGATTGTGGTTCCACCGTCAATGTAGTTTCTGTAATATTTTAAATTTATTTTTTTCAACTCTTTATATCTTTAACCCTTAATTACTTGCCTTGGGTCATATTGACCCGAATGAATTTGTTTATTCGATCTTTGCCATTTAATTATTTCTAATTGTCTACCACTTCCATTGTTATCTCCTAGCATTTTGTCGACAATGGAGTTTGTCCAAGATATCGAGAAATCCCAGGCCGAAAAAAATAAACCAGCTATGATTACTTTTTACAATTCTGCTTAAGGAGGAATAGCCACCAATAACCAAATGTGTGCGGAATATAATGATGGGCAAGGCACCAAGACATGGGCTTAGGTTATATATTTTCATTTGATCAATCTCAGCGCTAGAAACGCATGTGTTGTTTACAAAAACATCACTGGATTCTGGAAAGGAGATGGGAAGAAGAGCTTTTGAAAGGCTTAGGTCATCAGTTAGTCAAGAATTATGGCATCTGTTGGTCGCAAATTCTTTTTCTACCTAGGCCTCTCAAACAATAGATTAAGATATGTATGGACAAGTAAAGATGAAGCAGATAGAAAACGAAAGTTTAGTCAAATATTATACGAAATGATCAGAGTTTTGGAGCATTCATTTTAGCATAAATATGCTTTAGCAGTGACTAAACTGGGAAAAAATGTTACAAAAAAGTGTCCGCCTGGCGTTCGCGCATGTGCAGTGGCACTCGCTCATGTGCAGTCGCCATGTACGAAAAAGAAGACTGTGTCAAAAAAAGTGTCCGCTGGCATTCGCAGTGACCATGTACGAAAAAGATGACTGTATGTTATAGAGTACATTACAAAGGTTTATCGGGTGGACCTAGCGTTACAAAAAGGTGTCACAAGATGGTGTTCGCGCATGCGCAGTGGCCATGTACAAAAAAGAAGACTGTATGTTATAGAGTAAATTACATAGGTTTGTCGGGTGGATCTAAGCGTTACAAAAAAGTGTCACAAAAATGTGTCCACTGGCGTTTGCGCATGTGCAGTGGCCCTGTACAAAAAGAAGACTATATGTTATAGAGTACATTACATAGGGTTGTCGGGTGGACCTAAAGCATATTTATGTTCCTGAATTTGAGCAGAAGGCTCTAAACGAAATAAATTGTTTTAATAAAAGGATGTTAAAATAAAATCAATCATTAACTAATACATACGTTAATTTAGTATTTGTAAATAAATAAATCAAATAATTAAAATTCATAAATAGCCAATAGGCATTACATTTCTTTTAAAACCAATTGTTTTATAGCGTGTAAAAATTTGACTTTCATAAAATATATTAATTCCTTATGGCTTCTACAATGATAAAGAGTTGTAATTTATTTTTCAAGAAATGCTTTATACTTAATACAATTGAAGGGGTCGGGGCAAAATAGTGCCAAGCAACATTTTTAATCAAAGTTAGCTGTAGCTGCCATATGATGGATATTATGTGGGACCATCAGTCTATGATGCAAATTCAAGTAAAATATGGCTGCAAATTGCTGTGTATGCTACTTAATCTTGTTGCCCTTTACCATTTCAACTAAAGATTTGGGTTAAGAAAGTGCCAAGCAACAGAGTTTTTCATTAAGCAAGAAAGCTTGCAAGAGAAAACTTATGTTTTCAAGTGATTCTGGGGAATCCGATGAATGTTTACATAACTCTGGTGAAGATCCAGAGGATATACAACAAATACTTTCCGAAAGCGAATTGGAGGTTAGTGATACTCAGCACTATTTTAACCACAGTAAATAATTTATTTACACTTAGCTTATGTTTTAACTTTGTGTTGAAAATTAATTTTACAGGCATTTTGTTATTTCTATTCCATAGTTTACCATTCCATACTATTAAAAAATGAAAATCTGTAGGCCAATTTTAGTCCAAGGCAATTTTTTTGATCTAGCTCAGCTAATATTTGGATTACTAAACTCAAGGGAAAAAATGTAGTAGTGGTACAGAATTTCAGTTTACTAATATTATCTGCTTCAAATTTGAACAAAACAATCCAAGGATGAAGTTTGTACTAGCCAGAGAGGTGACACTGGCATCGATCAACCTCGGGGAAAAAAAATTCGGTATAAGGAAAATCCAAAAAACAAAATTGCAGATGTATAGAAACGTTTAGACCTAAAATACATCATCAGTTCTATATTAATCTTGTGCCTGATTCTGAAGTAGAATAAAACAAAAAGACTTTTTTTGACACAATTTTTAATAATTTGTTTGTTTTTAGTTAGTAACTAGCCGTTCCCCGGCGTGCCATGCTTCACCTACTTTCTGCCTATGACTCACCCCGTATCAAAATCTACCTGTATACCCAGTTACATCAAAATCGGTCAAACGGTATGAATTTATTTATATCTGTCAGGTAATTCGTGAAACAGCCAACAGAGGCCAACACCACAGCAATTCATAAAACAGCCGACAGAGGCAAGCTGCATTTCATGATTATATAATGATGTAAAGTCATCAATGAGTTCGAGTTATTCTAATTATCAAGAACATCAACAAATAAATTTGAGACATTATTCAAAATGGCCGTCAGAATCTGAATGGTTCAGTGTAGCCAATTTTTCTTCAACAAAACTTTTGACCTTTTGACCTAATTTTGAAATTTGACTATTTTGACCTAGCTTAGGAGATTTCCCGTATCAAGACCTACCTGTGTGCCAAGTTTGGTCAAAATCGTTCAAACAGTGTAGATTTGTATAAGGAACAGACAGGCACGTGATTTTTATATATATAGATTACTACTTTTTAAAATATTTTTTACTAGTTGATTTCTAATTAATAATATTTACAAGTTTATTATTACTATCATAAAGTAATAACATATTTTCTTTAATCCTTAAAAATGTGTTATATTTTAACCTTGAATCTACCACATTGTTAATTTTGTTGAGTTAGAAAAGTGCCAAGCCACAACATTTTGGTAACTTTTAGTTTTTAAAAATTTATTTCAGGGCAAACTTTATATAAATAAATGTAAAACTACAAAGGTAAATCATTCCTAATAACCTGGAGTAACAATTACTGTAGAAACATTGTTACTATTTACTCGAGTAATATTTCAAGATTTGATCGAATTTTAAAACTTCTCTAACTCAAAATAAGGAAAATGTTGATTAGCACTATTTTGCCCCGGCCCCTTCAATTAACGTCATACAGTTGTACTTCATATCTTACGGATCTATAAATAATAATGTGATTTATAAACATGGTTTTTTAGACGCATTGCCATTGTCAGGGCACTGCAAATAAAATAAATACATAAATTATTCCTTTTTTTAGAGTAGATGGCTAATTAAAGTTTGTTTTGAAAATGCCATCAACAGGACATCTATCAGTAGGGCCTATTCCTGAGAACTGGTGCAGGCAAGTGATATTTTAATTAAAGCAGACTATTAAGCAATCTTAGTGATGCACTGAGGCCACCTCTGTCGTCTAATTACAGCCCCAGAGCCCGCGACCTTTTTTAACGTACCACAGCTGAAATTTTTTATATAGTTTATTTACAAGAATCAATTTTGAAAAACTACCTTTAGCCAGAAGAATGACAGTGGAAATTGCTTCTGCTTCTTGTATGAATATGTCCAAAAATCATGAAAAAAAATATTGTACAGAACTTGAAACCGAGTATAATAATAGTCTTTTAACTATATTCAATGAAACCAAGCTTAAGCTGTGCCAAGAGATTAACCTTCTTTGGTGATAAAATTATTTTCTATAGCTTAATTTAATGGCTCCAATAAAGACTTTGCCCCTTTAAAAAACTAATAGAGTGATATTTTCTTTGTAATATGGAGAACTTTGTAAGATTTCCTTGGTTTTTTTTAACGTATTAAGCGGACTCATCTTGATTGGAGTCTTGAAATTGTTGGAAAATCTCTTAGCTACCAGAAAAAGTTTTATCACCTAAGCTGGAAGTTAATTCCCCAGCATATGCTCAGTTGATGTTAGTTTTAGCATAGAACTTGCTTTAGCCTTGATTGATGAAACTACCCGAAAATATAACGCAGGAGTGGAACAAAAATGTGATCAAAGTAGTGCCAAAACATAAGAAGTTCAGGGCTTTTAGTCTGGTCCCTAAAGTCCTTTTTCCCCTGTTTATCCATTTAAATCCCTTTTTTTCACAATTTGGTCCCTAAGTCCCTTTTTTTTGGCAAATTGTGAGTTTTTGTGCATATTTAAAATGAGTTTTTTATACAGCAAATGGAAATTTAATACTGTTGTTTATTTTCAAATATATTAAACATGTTTTATACGAAGTTACTCGTTGATTGTTAACCCTTCCAGCAGAACATCTTTTTTTCTATTATGAGGAACATCCATCTCTGAGACAGGTGTCTTGATTTCCACATTGTCAACAGCCTATTAATTATTTTTAACTCACTTATCATTTATCTAATAACACTGTTCTGCAAAAAAAAAAAAAACTTTTCTCCCCTCCCTTGAACAATTTTGCCTGTTTCTCATGTTTTCAGGTGTGCTGAGTCCGAATCTGAACTCAGAAAAATTCTATCACCCTCTGATTTTGAGAGAAAAGAGGAGAAACTTGGAAAAAATGAAAAATTGCATTTGAAAATTATTGTCTTTATTATAACAGATTTTTTTTTTTTCTTTTTCAACGGTAAAATATAATTAATTGAATCCTGCATGCTATCAGGTATAATACTAGATATGACACAACTCAAAAAATATACACACATCGTCAATGAGTATTTTTTTTTCTTTTGTACTCTTCCTCCTCTGTCTCCCGCTGCAGTGTCCAGCAGTAATCCGCCAGCATCTTCTCATTCCATTTGCCAGTATATCTTTTTTCCATTCTGGATATGTCTTGGTGGAATCGTTCTCCATGTTCGTCCGAAATTTGGGGCGAAAAAGTCTAGGAGACTATGCAGGAAATGTATTTTTAAGGACATATTGCATCCCAATGTTTTATATGAAGTAAGCAGTGGACTATTTTTCGGTAGTCTCTAGATTTTTCGTTTCCCAAAAACTTAGCACATACCTCTCGAAAAGCAATCCAAGCCTTTTTCTCAGTAGTATTTAACTTTGCTTCAAAAGTGAGGTCCTTGAGTAGATGTCGAATTTGGGGTCCTACGAAAATTCCCTCCTTTATCTTAGCATCGCTGAGATGCGGAAATTTTTGTTTTAAGTACATGAAACCTTCTCCTTCCTTGTCCATCGCTTTTACAAAGTTTTTCATTAGCCCCAATTTTATGTGGAGTGGGGGTAAAATTATTTGGTTTTTGTCCACTAATGGAGGATTGGTAATGTTTTTTTCACCTACTTTTTCCTTACGCTCTGGCCATTTTTTTATGACATAATGGTCTCCTCTTTTTCTGCTGTCCCACTTGCACAAAAAACAACAAAATTTAGTGTAACCTCCTTGGAGTCCTGTAAGCATGGCTACCACTTTAAGATCTGCACAAATGCGCCATTTGTACTCATGGTACTTGATTTTTTGTAGAAGTATCTTCATGTTGTCATAGGTTTCTTTCATGTGGACCGAATGAGCTACTGGGATAGATGGATGTTTGTTTCCATTATGAAGGAGTACTCCTTTTAAACTAAACTTGGAGCTGTAAATGAATAGTCTCCATTCCTCTGGATTGGTTGGCAGATCAAGTTCCTGGAGCAAATGAAATACATCATTGCAAAATACAAGATTTTCTTCCATCGAGAAAAAGCATAGAGCTCCTGATTCCCGTTTTCTGAAGAAAGATATATTCACGCCTCCTTCCAAGAGATTCCATTGTTGCAACCTTGACCCAAGCAGCTGAGCTTTTGATTTTGGGAGATCTAAATCACGAAAAAGATCATTCAATCGCCTCTGATTTATGAGCTGTGGCTGAGTTTCAGAGGGGCTGGACGAACTTGAAATTTCTTCTTGTTGACTGGTTCCAGGTTGAGGTGAAACACTTTCAGAATCGCTGCACTCCTCAGAACTAAGACGGAACTTACTCGGATTTGGTGGGATGGGCATGGAGGCATCATGTGGAGCTGGTCTCATGGCAGAGGGGATGTTGGGATAAACAATTTTCTTTTTGCTCTTGAATGAGAAACCTTTGATTGTGGTCATGCAAAAATAGCAATCGGTCACGTGATTTGTAGGTTCTCGCCATATCATGGGAACTGCAAATGGCATTGACTTATGTGTCCCATTTAGCCAACCAGTCAGAGAACGTGAGCATCAACTACAGCATATTTTAGGAGCCCAGGATTTGTCCTGATCACTTACTTTACATCCAAAGTATAACTCGTATGCCTTCTTCACCAGCGGAGTCAGAGGTTTCTGAGTGGACTTGAATGTGACTTCACCACAAACATAGCAAAAGGAATCAGGCTTATTTATACACTGTCGTGACATTACAGAGAAAAAGTGAACTGTTCCCAGAACAATGATAGCACAACTGAATATCCAAATAAGTGCATTTAGCGAAAGCCTCGAGAGTACTGATCAAATCCTAGAAGAAAATAGTGACAAGAGAGGGGCTGAGTGGGAGGGGGGGGGAGTTGGGGTATTGAGGGTGAAAGGGGGGCAGGTAAGGATTTGAATGAAAAGGATACCACCATAAAAGAGAAAGGAAGGTCATTCCCCTAAAGATCCAGGTAGAGACCACATCCCTGCCTCAAGATCAAAAACTGAAAAAACACTTTTAGCCATATTTCTTCAACCACTTGTAATATTCCCATCAAATTTTTTTTCGTTCAAATATACTTCATTGCGCTCAAAATCATCGGGCTTTTGAATTTTTTTCACTATGTTTTGATGCCAAAAAAAAAAAATCGTCAAATTTACAAAAAACTCACATTTTTGGATAAAAAACTAGAATTTCTCAAGAAACTGTGCGTGATAGACAGAATCTGACTTCAAATTCGTGTTCAGCACATTTGAAAACAGTAAGAAAGCATGTTTTGGTTTGAAGGAGGATTTTCGTGCAGAACAGTGTAATTGTTATGTAGTTTTCTTTAAAGTAAAAATAAATGCTACAAAAAAAAATATATATTTATTTATGAACTTTGTTAAAATTATAAAATTTATGTAGGGTAAGTCCGGGATAGTTGGACCAGGTTTTTTAAAAATTAATTATCTTCTTTATTTGAACTATTATTTATATAATATATATATTATTTAAAATGACATACCTTTTTTCACATGTTCGGAATGCCTGCTTCATGATTTCAATAAAAATCAAATCCTTTAGAGTCTTCTGCTCAAATTCAGGAACATAAATATGCTTTAGGGTGCGTTTACACTTGATAGTTATTGCAGGATATTTATGTCAGGATATATATGTGTCGGATAGATATTTTCTTGCAAGTTTACATACTGAGAGAAATAGCTAGACATTTATATCATGGATATGTATAAGACAGTTCTGGATTTCTTGAAATTTGCGATAAATGTACGGCCTGTTTACACTCATACATATATGTCCTGTGCAGTCCATTCTGCTTGCAATGAAGAAAGAATCGAAACACAAAATCGCGGTCTGTGTAATTATTATAAAAATGTAGGAAATAAAAAAAATGTTCTGCATGGGTTCGAGAATGGATTTTGAGGCGGAAAGAATTAGTTTTCTTCAGTCAATTGATGTGTGAGCTCTATATCGAGGAACCAGCGCAGTTTTGGAATTTTTTAAGAATGAAACGAGCAGATTTCCAAAAGCTTGCTTGTAAAATAGGTCCTCTTATATCAAAGCAAGATACAAAATTCAGAAAGGCTATTAGTGTAACAGAATGACTAGCTCCAGCTTTACGATTTTTAGCATCGGTGAGTAGGTATTTACATGATGAAATACTATTTTATTTAAAGAAATGTTATTAATATGAACTGTTTTGAAACTGTACACTTGATATAGTTCACAATTGAATTGGTTTCTTTAGTTGTAATTTATTTTTAAATTTCTTCGGTAGTTGCACTGAATGCTTCGGCCATTTCCCTTAAATCGTGATGTTTTTTTATTTTATCTTTCTATAACTTCTACTTTTAACAAGTGTTCCCCCCCCCCATATTGCAAGAGAAAAGTAGAACAAAAACTGTTAAAACTCCAGCGAAATCAAATAGTTCTGTTGCAACTAGCAAATAATCAGTGTTTACACCTGTTGGTATATAAGTGTCGACAATAATGCTAGTAGCCAAGATATTTCTCTCTGACATTTATTCTTCTCTTTATAATCAGTGTTTACACCTGACGGTATAGAAGTGTCGACACTTATATCTCGTGATAGAAATATATATATCAGACATAAATTGTTCATGGTTTACATTAATCAGATTTTCTCTCTGATATAAATATCCTGCAATAATTATCCAAGTATAAACGCACCCTTAGCTCCACCCGACAAACCTATGTAATGTACTGTATATAAAAATAAAATAAACCCACGAGGGCACAGAGGGCTAAATACTGTAGAGGTATTCTCTGATAAGGATTCTTGATCATACGGAACAATTTGAAATAGTGTTGTCCATGAATGAATTAAAGCATTAAACCTATTTAAATAATATCTGTGCCTAGAGTGTATTTATGCTAAAATAATGGACTGTATAACATACAGTCTTCTTTTTCGTACATGGGCACGAACGCCAGCGGACATTTTTTTGTAACGCTTTTTTCCAGTTTAGTCATCGCTAAAGCATATTTATGCTAAAATAAGGGATAAATAAATATTTAAAACAATGTTAGATGGTCCGGGATAGTTGGACCAAGCCTAAGGATAGATGGACCACATGTAATTTAGTAGTAATAAGATTCAGTAGGTTCAAATAACAAATTTTAAAGCTATTATTATTATTAATAAACAAATTTATTAGAACAAATTATAAGAAAAATTCATTTAGAGCCTTCTGCTTAAATTCAGGAACATAAATATGGTTTAGGTCCACCCGACAAACCTTTGTAATGTACTGTATAACATACAGTATTCTTTTTTGTACATGGCCACCGCACATGCGCGAGTGCCAGCGGTTTCGTACATGGCCACCGCGCATAAGCGAATGACACGGTTTCGTACATGGCCACCGCGCATAAGCGAATGACACGGTTTTGTACATGGCCACCGCTCATAAGCGAATGACACGGTTTCGTTCATGGTCACCACACATGCGCTTATGCCAGCGGACACATTTTTTAAAGTTATTTTTTTTCAGTTTAGTCATCGCTAAAGCATATTTATGTTCGTACATGGCCCCCGCGCATGCGCAAACACCAGCGGACATTTTTTTGTAACTTTTTTTTCAGTTTAGTCATCGCTAAAGCATATTTATGCTAAAATCAGTTTGTTCTACATCATAATCTAATTTTATATTTTTGTAAGTATCTTTTACCACACTGATCCCATTTGTTTTCAAAACCTGTACGTCCTTCATGGCTCCACCTTGAACAAGAGACACATTTTAGCCAATCTTCGCCTTTCTTTGTGTCAGTCTAAGTTTCCCCATACCACAACACTTGTTTTCATCCCAATCAGAAAAACTGACCTCTTCGTCGCAAATTTTTGCATTTTGTTACTCATAAATCACTCGTATAAAATACACAGGCACATAAAAAAAAAAAAAAAAAAATGGTATTTTCCAAAGACACCATACATATATTCTTATGTATTTCGACATGCTGAATCCGAATTCGGTATCCATTTTCCCCAGCACGTCAGGTTTAAGGGCATTTGAAGTTCAAATTTCTTATGAGGTCGTTTTAGAAGAAATAACCAGAGCTTCCATAGTTTGTAGGATCGCTGAATTCGAATCCGAGGTCATTATGCCTAGTATCGGCGGTTGGTCAGTGTGAGCAATGGGGCTCGCAACCGAATTTGTCAAGCAACCGCAGCTCTACATTAGTGGGAAACTTGCAGAGTATACTATTACAAGAACACAATCTACTTCTCACCAGTGTAATAAAAGTTCAGACCATTTCTGTACTGTTTGTGGGGAATTTGAAGTTCCACAATACCAAAGAAACTTATATAACAACTTGAAACTGTTTATGAAGATGCTTCAGATTAAAGGAAGAAAACCAAAACATGAGCTAGGTACCTCATAAAATATTTAGTAATTGCAGAATGATGTTAACACGATATACCAAAGACAAAAATCTAAATCAGTTGAAATTCAATTTCCACAAACAAACAAATTTGACATTGAAATGACCTTCAACCTGACTCTGGATTCAAAGTTAGCAACCCCAGAACATATTAACGTAGTATTCTAGTTCTATGAAGCCTCATAATCGTATTTTTGCATTTTGTATAGGGACATAAAGTGACCTTGAGGAATATAATATAAAAAAAATTACATATTTATCGGGATGTAAACTTTTCTGTTCTTTTAGAATCTGCAGTTAAAAATGAATTTTTTGCAAAATAAACATATTTGTCCTTGAAATGACCTTGATTATGTGCCGATGGGATGAAACAGACCTCGAATTCAGCAACTCTGAAAACCATGGAAGCTCTAGGTATTTCTTCTTAAACGACTTCATATGAAATTTCACCTTCAAATGCCTTTAAACTTGACGTGCTGGGGTGAAACGGACTCCGGATAAGGATTCAGAGTGTCGAAATACATAAGAATATATGTATGGTTTCTTTGGAAAATACCAATTTTTTTTTATTTTGTGTGTCTGTGTTATAATTAAAACATTGAATTTGAATCGCATACTTTTACAATCAGATATAGGAATCAGCATTCCATGGAGTAAACATTCGCCCTTGCTATCCTGAAGCACTTTCAGAACTTTGACTTCGATTTCCCACTATTTGGATTTCGTGATTCACCCTTTCTTTTCCAAGGTCCTGATATGAAGATATCATACAACTTGAAGGGTCACAGGGTAATCTCACAAAATAATTCAGATGTTCTATCTATCCTTAAAAAGGTTGAGCCAAGGTAAATAATTACAAAACAAAACTACAAATTTTATAAATAATTATTAAATTAGATTAAACAGTTTAAGAGTTGTTTATCCCCATGAAGATAATCATTGATCAATGATGGGAATGTATTTCCAGGTAAGGAAAATAAAAGTAACAAAAACATAAAGAATATTAAAAAATTTTAATTAAAAAAGCATACAAGTAATTTTTACAAACAGAAAAAACAAATAAAAAATTTGCTCTTTATTTTGCATTAACAGCAATATTAGTCATTTCAAAAAATTTGAAAGGTAACATCAAAGTTTATTTTATTCCCAAGGAGAATTCATAAAATAGGCTGAAAGTCCAATGTTAAAATGAAAACATGTTTTTACATACTAGTATGTTTTATTAAAATTGCCCTACCGGTTTCACGTCTATTTTTTTATGCCTCTTCAGGGGCACTAAGACAAGTAAATGAAATATATTGCCTAACTATAGGAAGGTGAACTTCCTGCTAGAAGGGCAATGTCCAAACTAAGGTCATCTACTCAGCTGTTTAGTGTCAGGTGTTAAAATCGAGTAAGTCCATGAACTAAAATTGATATTTTTATTGCATATTAATCATATGCAATAGAATATCTGAATATAACAAATAATCATTTATTCGGCTTCACAAATGTTAGGATTTTAGAGAAAGTAAAAAATTCCAAAAAACATCAAAGAAAATAAAACATGCACATTATTAAAAATAGGGGAAATTGTGAATAAAAAACTAATATAACCTATTTAAATAATATCTTTTTTTCATTTATTGGACAAAACTTAAATAATTTTTACAATTTGGCGGCATGATATTTTAGTGCATATGACTAACATATTTTTTCAGGATATCGATTTCAATTTATGGACTTATTCCACTAAACATAACAGCTCACACTAAACATCTGATGCTGCTCATGCATATGACCTCAGTTTGGACATGGCCCTTCTAGCAGAAGGTTTGCCTTCCTGTAGTTAGGTTGTATATTTCGTTTGCTTGTCTTAGTGCCTCTGAATAGACATCAAAGTAGATATGAAACCAGTAGGGAATTTTTAATAAAAATGACTGGTATGCTTTTATTTTAGCATTTGACCTTCTGTCTAAGTTATAAAAATCAATAAAAATGTTGGGTCATTTTTGGGAATCACTTGAATCATTATATTGTCTTCTACTTTAAGAAGTTATAAAGCAAATGAACACAGGTTAATACCAGTTTCATATTACAATATAATCTGTAATGCTATATAATTTCAAATAAATAGAACATGGTATAAATAACATCTTACAATTAGTAAATTATATTTTAATCTCAAGAAACCATTTTTCTTCTTTTTAAGTTGCCAAATAGCAATCATATGTTTTTAATTCATTTCAAAATTTCAGTGTTGCCTTTAGGAGATATCAAGCCTATCTAAGTACAATATTTATTCTTTAAGTGGTGGACTTCAGATCTGAACTAAGTATGACTTTTATACTAGTTTAATGTGTGCATATTTGAAGACTGGATGAAGAGTAGAGGCAGGGATGGGTGATAGACATTAATAGTAATAATAATAATAAAGAGAGCTGTGTAAAATTAATAGCCAATTTCATAGTTTGAAAAAAAAAAAAAAACAAAAAAAAACTCAGGTGTATGAGAGAATTTGAGCCTCTCCTCTTCCTCTTTAGCTAGATTAAAAACAAAGGACCGTAAGTTTGAACATATAGTATTATATACAATTTTAAAGAGAAAAATACAATGGGACTATGAGTAAGAGTTTTACAAACAAGTGCTAACAACTTCCAAGAAATCTTAGCAATGTAAATAATATTGTATAATTTTCTAAAAGGCAAGATTTGAAAGCAGGTCGAATTCAAAATTATCGACTATTATCCTTTTCTAATGGAGGGAATCTTTTCCTGTACTTCACAAATCTATTATCATTGGTAATGTGAATGGAAGTATAGAATCAACTCCACTTACTAATAAATAAAATAAAGAAGTTAATTATAAAGCAAGACAAAAATAATCTTGTCAATCATACAAAAGAATAAAAACAGGACCTCTTAATAATTTAGTAAACCAGAGGAACAGCAGATCAGCATTTAGATAAATTATTATGCAACGCAATAATTTAATTCAATTGAGATTGGATGTGAGAAGGAGAATGAATATGCAAACCTTAATAATTAAATCAGCATAATTTGCCCAATATGTTCAATATCACGATGAAGAGCAAAAGGAGGGCTTTTTATCAGGTAGGGATCTTAGGTTGGGGGGAGGGGTGGGAGGAAGAGACCCTACTTCTATGGTCTATGGAGTTGTCAACTCGTCGTAGACATGGGCCTTGAGAACTATTAAAATGGAGGAAGCATTAGCAAAATTTCCCGAGTCAAATAGGAAGGTGGAATAATAAATAAATCAAATGAAAAATGAATCAATTGAAAAAAAGTAAATTCGCCTCAAGATTGTTTCAATCTATAATGAGGTTTGTGCCACAACTCTCATAAATTTTAGGTTTTTATATCATTATTAATATTTTACAGGGCATAGGACTGCTCAGATTATTAGCACCATTTACTTTGTACTTTGTTATATATATATATATATATACACATACAGGGTGTCCCGATTTTAATTGGCAAAACTTCAGGAGCGAGTAGGGTAGTCTCTCGTAGTCTATTAAAAGTTAACAAAAATACTCTTCGATTAAGCAGTCTTCTATTTGTGAATCGGCGTGCAAACCCTCGCACCGCTTCTAAAGCATTACCGTTTGCAGAAACCGTTCACAAAAACTATACCAGCACCAAGAGATTGAATTTTAGTAATTGGTTTCTTGAAATAATTCGCAATGACAATTTTGTTCCGTTGAAAATTTAAATAAGTAAGAAAAAAAATGAAAACTTGTTTCATTTCTTGTTTTGTGATTTTCTCCAAAACGAAGCAAAAACGAGCAAATCTCTAAAGGACTTTTTGTCTTAGTTTTTTGGTCCCCTACATGCTCCTGAAGTTTTGCCATTTAAAATCGAGACACCCTGTGTGTGTATATATATATATATATATATATATATATATATATATATATATATATATAAATAATTAAATATCACTAAAGCTTTAAATAAAATTTTACTAAATACAGGTGTTGGTCTCTTGGTTCTATAAAATAAAAGCCAAATATTTTTAATTAAGGTTCTTGTTAAGTATATTTTTCATCCATATACCACCAAAGATTTGATCCTTTTGGACTCTGAATTCTATGGTTAAGAATAGTGTCTTGAGAATTAAAAATTACAGCATTTAAAACAGTAAAAAATTGAAAAATTAATTTGAATTTTGAGCTAGTTTATCTCCTTTTTCTCCTGTCCAAGGTTCTCTTGCGACCACCTCACAGCCAAGCTCCTGTAGCGCAATTTTGGCATTATAGGAACAACATTTATTTGTTTCCAAAATTTGATTGAGTATTTCTTCTGCTCCATGGGAAAGGAATTGATTGTGATATTCTGGGTTTCGGGAAGACATATTTCTTATACACCAACATCCAGAAGACTAAAACACAAATTAAATATTAAGAACACACAATTGTGTGTAAAAATACATATTACCAAAGCTTAATCATATATAATATACCTGAATTAAATAATCGCCTGAATGCACTTTCAAAGCTTGAATAATTAATTGGGGAAAATCTAATTTGAAAAACAACTTCCCATACTCTGGACTTCGTAAAGAAATTTTTGAAATCAACGTCAATACAGCGTTTACATTCTTCTTTTTATGCTGAAAAGAGTACATTATTTCAAGTGTATTTATAAAAAATATATAAACTATAAGAATTAAAGCAATTCCAACGAATTTTTAAAATCTTTAAGAACAACACTTTAAACATAAAAAAGTCCTAATCGCAGGAACTTCATCATCTTAGGGCGGTTCCGTTCATATCCCCCCTATTTACGCCCATGCATGTTTGTATTTTGTATTGATTTATAGAGCTTTGCTTTAGAACAAGAGCCGGATTGTGTAATTTCTGCTTCTGTGTAATTTAGCTACTGTTGGTTTCCCTGATGCCTTAATATAGCTTTTATTCGAGATGTTCTGTAGATGTTGCCAATTTTCACGAGATATTTAAAAAAAAGAAGTTTTTTTCTATTCTAAGCTTTTCAAATTACACTAGGGATATGAATGGAACCGCGCTAAGATGATGCATTATACCTGCAAGCATGTGAACTAAAAAACGTAAGCGTTAAAATTTTTGTTCGCGTGTATTTCGCTCCAAACACCATCTTCCAGTGGACAGATTCTGCTGGTTAATGAACTTGACCTTTAAAATTAGATGAAAGATTTTTGTACCAAATTTCATAAAAATCAGACCATTTTTGTGCCAGCTAGAGAGGGAACAGACAAAAAATATATATATATATATATATGTGTGTGTGTGCAAATTTGAACTACCTATATTTTAGTGATCTACGGGGTCTGAAACGAGAAATTTTCTAGTCAGCACTTCCGAATAGCGTCGTAAGTTCAACCTCATAAGCGGGTTTCCTCCCTATGGGGGAGGAAGAAACCGCGCTAAAAGCAACTAGGATAAAATAAATAACTCAGAATAATTAAAGTTTGATTACATGTGAATTTTAAAATCTTTAATCACGCACAATCATTTAAAATATTTCAAATTCAAAAACCAAGTAGAATATTATATATAATTATAATATCTTATCTAAAAGGATGATTTTGTGATCTGATTTTTAAATTTGAAAAATAGACATCATCACAGGGTTATCACTCAAAAATTATTGAAAGGAGTTATTGACTATGCTATAGTAAATTTAGCATTATGACAAAATATAGTTTAATTCCAAGTGATTAAATTTAGACCATATTTATTAGGATTCTAATTTGAACTAACCAGTAATATTTAATAATACTATTTGTGTAAATTGATAGGAGATGGTTGGCCGTTAGTGATCCAAAGGTAGAATTTGTCAGGGTTCGGTTGTGGTATCTTAATAAAACTCTACAATTTCCCCCCTACTCTTTAAAGACCTGAAAACAACCCGATTCTTCCTTGAAACTCACAATGAAATAATTGTTACCAGGGCTGACAAAGGAAACAAAACAGTCATCATGGAAAGGACTGAAAACACCGATAAAATGTGTACACTCCTCTCTGACAACACCCCCTACTCACTCACCACCAATAACAAAGATCCCACCCCCTCCCTCATACAATCCTTCAACAAACATAGACAAAAACGCCATGACAATGAAGAGATAGACAAAAGGACGTACTCAAACCTCATCTCATATAACTCCCAAGCCCCCAGATGTTGTGGTCTCCCGAAAATCCATAAAACCAATAACCCTTTGTGCCCCATCATTTCGAATATTAATTCACCCTCCTCTTAACTGAGAAAGTTTCTCCTAACTTCCTTCCAAACCTTAAACCGTAATAACCCCTATGATGTATAGAATGCATATGACCTCAAAAAAAAAAAACAACTATACTAACACACTGCATTTACATCCCTCTGAATTTCATCCTAGCCTCTCTAGATGCCCAGTCCCTCTTCACAAACATTCCCATTGATAAGACGCTGGAAATTAATATGGCCAGTATTATTGCAAGTGGCATGTTTTTTTATTAATTATATTATCATTTAATTTAACAAAGTTTTCATTTTTTCTGCATTTACCTCATCCTCAGAACCAATTGCTTTCAAAGACGTAACATATATATTAGTATTATGTAACTCAGTCCTACTAGTTTTACAGCCCTGATGAAGTCGTGAATTTGAAGCCGAAATATCGGCAAATAATAAAACTCATTTTGACATGGATGTCTTAGCAAAGGCCTAGTGTGACTTTAAAACTGTAACGCTTTGGCTGGGGATGGGTTCCGTTGCAATGGCGACTAACCAACGTGTTTACCGTACTATCGAAACCGTCAAATTGTCATAGGTTATAACGTAAAATCATTGGAGATTAGTGGAATTAGTTACAGCGTAATATTAAGCATAAATAATGGGCCCTCTTCCAGATGAATAAGAAATTGTCTGGATAACTCATTATGCCCCCTTTAGACATGTCCATGATGAGCTATTTCCCACAGGGAAATTGACCTAGCCTATGACACTCCCCACATCAAGACCTTTAGCTCATAAACATCCATGGTGGAGCAGGGTCCTTATTCAGTGGGCTCATTGATCAAAGAATTTCTATAAAAACTGTAGCTTTATTAAGAAACGATGACTGAACCCTGACAAATTCAACTCGATTAAAGATTCCTGATCATTTTATTATTAAATTACTTACAATGAACTGATTTAAAGAGAGGTGCAGTTCTTCTGCTATATCAAACTTCATTAATTTATCCTTGACCACATCATTGCCAGCAAGGGAAGTTAGAAGTTTAAAACACTGGGTTATCAATTGCTAAAATCAGAAAAAAATAACAATTAATTTGATATAATCTTTATTAATTTACAATTACTTTATATTTATAAGAAGTATATTTTTATTTTATAAAAAAAAAAAAATAAAATAATAAAAACAAATGAAATCTTGCCTTATCATTTAAAATGAGAGATTAGCTAAAGGAAAGGAAACTTTAGGATGCCTCGATCTGTTTATGCATAGAAAATTATAAATTACAATGGCATGTCTTCCTTTAAACCTAATAAAAATTATGAAAAGAATTCATGCTGTTTTAATTTATGAGGTATTTAAATAATTCAATAAACACTGTTCTGTTGATGTCTGACAAGACAGCTAACGACTAACATTTCTTTAACAAATATTTACCCTCTTTGTAAGATCCATAAAAGTGAGAAAAGTAAATATTTATTATCATTTATCTTATCACCTTAAACTAACCATGAAAACAAATTTGAGAACAATTATTATGACATAACAGAAAATAAGTTCCACAAGTTCAAAAAGTTGATTATTTTTATGACACATAAATGTTTATAACCCTCCTACATTGTTAAAGTAACTTTTCTAATTGAATCTTTGGCAGCCAAACAGGTATATATCATATACCATGTATTTTTCAGGTTAGTAACTATGAGGACACTATTAAATATTTCAAATATAAATATACATATACATATACATACATATATATATATATATATATATATATATATATATATATATATATATATATACACACACACACACAGGGTGTTCAAAACTCGATTGACACCCCACTTTTTTTCCACAATTTTTGAAATTAAAAAATGAAACTTGGTGGATCTTAACGTGGTCAAATGAACGTTCATTGGATCTAATGCACGAGCTCTCAACTTTCTCCAGAGACCCTAACTCTGGAATCTTCAATGGAATGGGGATGTGAAGGTAGGGATTGTCAGGGTTCGGTCATTGCTTCTTAATAAAAATACATTTTACAAGTGAAAATAGTTTTATTGTAGCCGACGTTTCAGCTTGAAATTCAAGCCTTCATCAGGGCGATGAGAATGGGAATATTTTTATGAAGGATTATTGTAGAGAATTGAATTTTATGTCGATTTTATATCTGTCATTTTTTCGCTAAAGCACACCAATGACTAACAAATTACAAAAAACTGATAAAACCCTTATATTTTGTCACTTTTCTGCCAATAACATATCTTTAAATGTCTAAAATGTCAACATGAAAGGAGCTAAACAAACTTTTGTTTTTGAAGTTGTCCGAAAAGTGTATTATCAACGTGATCTACGCTTCATTAAAACTTCATAAACATTTCCTAAACTATTTTTTCTCCACCTACATTGGAATTTAAGAACGTTTGAAGAAAAACAATCAAGTTTAATTACTTTATAAAGGGATTAAAAAATAAAATATTAAATCTAAAGGAATAGAACTTCCCTAATGAGCAGAATCTTCAATTAATTATTTTTTTTGTTGGAGGAAATTAAGTAAAAAACAATTTGTAAGGAAATACATTTTAGGAAACAAATATCCACTTGTTACGTAACAAATATTTGTTACATAAATTATAAGTGGATATTTGAATAATGAGAGTTACATAAGTAACAGAACAATTGGTATTATGGGTAAAAAAAATATATTTATTCCACGAATAAATCCACATTGATACCAATTTAAAAAATGATCCTTTCGCACAAAATAAAAAAAATCCACAATATTCAGTGTTCCTTACCTGTAGGTTTTTTGCAATTTGTTACTACTGGCGTGCTTTAGAAAAAAAAATGAGATATAAAATTGACATAAAATTCAATTCTCTACAATAATCCGTCATGAAGCTAACCCCATTCCATTGCAGATTCGAGAGTTAGGGTCTCTGGAGAAGAACTGGAGAAAGTTGAGAGGTTGTGCATTAGGTCCAATGAATGTTCATTTGACCACGTTAAGAACCACCAAGTTTCATTTTTAAATTTCAAAAATTGTGGAAAAAAAGTGGGGTGTCAATCGAGTTTTGAACACCGTGTGTGTGTGTGTGTGTGTGTGTGTGTGCATGCGTGCGCGTGAGCGTGTGCGTGTGTGTGTGTGTGTGTGTTCAATATGTATTTCAAGCTCTTAGACAAATTAATATATAAGTTAAGACCAGTCTTCAGGCTTCAGTGAGGTGATCATTTAGTTAGCCTGGCCAGTCAGTAGATTAAATTTTATTAAATTAAAGTAATAATTCAAATTAAATACATAATAATTTAAATAACAAATCTGTATGTGGTGAGTTTAGTTAAATTCTAATGAACCCTGAGATTCACTGAAATTTTATTAAGAACTTTTCCAGTCAGGTTTAAAGAAATAAAATTTTAAATATAATTAATTGTTCCTATAAAATAAACAAACCCACCGAAAACACCACAGAGAGAAATTTTAATGGGGGTCATTTTTGGTGTCTACTAGGTAGGATCGATAAAGATTTGAAGAAATTTTTCAAAAATTCCGTCATGAGTACAACCTCAATAGCTACTTTCCTTCGGAGGAAAGTGCTAAAACCACTCTAAATGCATTTCTTTTAGAAGGGAAAAATTAATCTTGTCACTAACTTAAATCATTTAAATGAATTTTAATATGTAATAATACCTCATTATCTCTATTTTTTTCAAGAATGCTCATAACTGCAGGTAGCCCACCGTCTTCTTCAACATCTGCACAGTATTCATAATTAACAACCACTGAAGTCATAGCTTTTAGAATGTATCGTAATGTAGCTGGATCCTTTTTGACTAAAAAAAAAAAATACAACAATTTATTAATTGTTCGTGCTTAATTTTAGTATAATTATAAATTTGTCTAAAAAAACTAAACTTACCTTTTAAAAATCTACAGAATGGTTTTAACAGAACATCTGCAAGTTTACAAGCATGAGTATAAGCTTGTGGAATGTGTGTTCTACCATCATCATCTAAAGTTAAAGTGCATATAACTTCACAAACTATTATCAAAACATCATCGCTTGGTTGTTGACTAATAATATGCATAATTTTTTCATCAATATTTTTGTCAACATATCTCTATATAAAAAATTAAATACAAGATAAAAACCAATCCCCCAACAAGTAAATAAAATATAAAGAATGTGATGAGAGTCTGTTTAATTAGTCATTAATTCTTAACACACTGCAAGTATTATTTCATGAAAACCAAAATTAATTGATATTTAATTTTTTTTTTTTTTTTTTTTTTTTTTTTACGGCGCATCGACAAATCCTGGCCATTAGCGCCGACATCCAGGGTACAGCCAGGAATTTCCTCAGCGAGCCCTGAGATGAGAAAATTCCTAAATATAATTATTTAATTAATTGTTATTTCAATTGTTTGTGGTTCAACATTCACATAAACTGATTTGTATTTAGAAAGGAGTTATCTTTTGAACAATAGCTGGTTAATATTAGAACCAAAATAAAACAACAAAACATACCTGTCTATTAACTTCATGTCTAATACAGGACACAAGAATTAGCCTTAAACCGTATTTCTGGTCAGATACTTCTTTATCTAAAAGGCTGAGAAAATAGTAACATCCTTGTTCATTAGCTAAATCGGGATAACCTACAATAAATTTTTAATTAATTATATAATTAACTATATTATTTTGCTTGCCAACTACTGGGTTCAGCAGACAAACCATAGTTTTTTATAAGAACTATAAAAATGTATGATTATATCATTTTTATTTCTATAAATGCTAACATACTACAGGAAATGAGTTTTTAGACAAGAAAATTTCATTTGTTGAATATTATTCCAAAAGAAAGGATTCGTCATTTTGTACAAATGATCTGTACAACTTGGTTAGAAATCTGTACCAGTTAGCACAAGCAACATTGTTACTCCACACAGTTTTTGAATTTGAATCAAACTGTGTTCTTACTAGACAATTTTCAAAAATGTAATTCTTGTGTTAATCTCACAAAAAAAAATAAAAAAATTAACAAGTAATCTGAAAGTATTGGAAGCCACTGTTATCTCTAATACCACAGTTAACTGGTGAGACTTTTCAGGAAAAAGTATTCCATAAAATTAATTTCCATGCTGGCAGAATAACCAGTTTCTCCACCGAGGAGGTCAAGTTTAGGGTAACCTTTATAAGTGGGGGTTTATAGTCATCATTAATTTTCTTCTGATCAGTCATATCTTAGTTATCTCAGTATTAGGGAGTGAGGACTTCATATAAATTCAGTGTGATGGTAGCTAATTATATGAACAGTAAAATATGGAAATAGTGAATGAGCTATTGTCCATTTATGCCATATTGGCAGAGAAATTGTTGGAGCTATCAGAAACTCTTATGTTCCGTATTGGTTTTAGTCTTCTGCCTTTACTAACCTCTTTAACAGAGATGAAGATCTACATCTCCAGAGACTTCTACAATACGGCTGACTTTCTAGCCTGCTTCTCATGAGGGAAGAGCGAATTGTGGAGGCACGAAAGTCCACCTTTGTGTTAAGGAAACATGTGAGTTTCAAATGATAATTTCAATATCAATATTATTTTTTACAGTCTACTAATAAATAATTATTTGATTAAAACTCTGGGTTATGTTAAACTGGAGTTTTTTTTTTTTTTTTTTTTTTTTTTTTTTTTTTTTTTTTTTTAATTTGAAGAACTGATGTTACCTTATGATTTGTTTATATTAACCCTTTCCCTACTGCTGACTGCTGTAGCAGTCAAGGTGCACCATGCCCCCAGAACTGTTGACTGGACTAGCAGTCGAAAGGCGCCTGGCCCTAAGTATGGTAGACTTATACAGCAGTCCCTCCTCTCTTGTTTATAGCTTCCGTACAGCTGACTTATCCAGCAGTTCGACCTTGGGGCTATCAGGCAAGTACTGAGGGACCTGGGTCAGGCTGGCTGGGTATACCTACTGCTTTGGGGATGGTTCTTATCTGTTAATTTTGAGTTTTTCCAACAATCTAAATTATTAGAATAAAAAAAAAAAAGAGGTTATTTATTTATTTGGCTTCATTGATCAGTAAAATATACCTATATCAAACAATAATTCTTCCTATTAAACAATATAGTCCATGAAAAACTTTATTGGAATTTCTGAATTACATAATTCAAGCTGAATATGCAGAGCTAAAAAGAAAAAGTAATAAAATAAAGCTTTTCTACAATTTGAAATTTTAACGAAGGAGATAATACGAAAGGGTTCAGGGAGGTAGACAGGAGGGCAAAATACGTTGTAACCTGGGCCCAGGCAGGTATTTAGATCACCGCACTGAAGGGTCAGCCAGCACTCACCACACGACGTAAGGACAGCAAGACAAAAAACATTTTAAATGAAAAGCCAAATATTTCTTGAACGTGTGAATAGTGGTTGTTAGAGACCACGTAGAATAAATTATCAATTATTTATTATCTATTATTTATTTCCTACTGAAGTATTGTAGCGTCTAGCTATAGGGGAATAGTCTGGCTGAGATACAGATCCTGAGGCAGTTATCAGTCGATCTTTAATCCTCTTCGGCTCACCGCGATCTTTGCGATAGGACGGCAGATTTACCTTCGAGCCTACAGAGTTCGCCACCTCCCGGTGCAATCTTCGAGTGAGGGCAGCACCTTACGGGCTCGTCACAAGATTAACGCCGATTTGCGAGCTGCCCGCCCTAAGACAGTACAGCCTTGAGGCCCTTGGGAGCATCTTCATGCTACTCTTGCTGCATTCGTCCTTTGGAGGTGCACCTTTTTCTACGCTCAGTCAAGCTCCATCTTCAACTTGGCGTCAGCGGCTACAGCGGAGACGCAGAATCACCACCAGATAAGCCAGATTACCACCATTTTAAAAAACCCTCAGCTGCCACTATTTCAACTTATAATTGTTATTTTTTTATTTTTTCTTATTTTCAAAAAGCTTATATTTTATTTAATTTCAACTAACAACACTAACCAGCATCTGCTCCACAAGGAGATATTTTTTTTTCTTTTGTTTTCTGAAAATAAACAAGTCAATTTTTTTTGTTACATTCATTCTTTTCAATTATTTAGCCTCAATAATAGGCACCTTTATGTTCGGCACCATTTCCGATAAACATTTTCATTAGCAATTTGGTGCTGAACGTAACATATGGTCCTCCGGCCAAGATAATTTGTAACCAGCATACCGCCTATTTTTTAAACAAATTACCATTATCATATATTTCTAATTTTAGTATTTTTCTTATATATATATATATATATATTCTTTCTATTTGTCTTACATTTCTTTTCAGGCGTTTTTCCTACCAATTTCTTTTCTATTTATTTTCTTAATCCTCGTATTGTTTCCTGTTTTAATCCTGATATCATTTCCTTTTATTTTCAATTATTTTATAAATATCTATTTCAAATATGGCTCCACCAGTTGTTCCCCCACCAAAAAGTGAGGAAATTTTGGCCAATATAAACATTTATAGAAAGGGGATTAAGAGACTCTTTGAGGACATTACTCTCCTTGGACAGCTTACTGAACAATTAAAAGCGGATAGGACTAAAAAGTGTTCGTTTTTAATAAAATTGTCCTTTGTCCAAGCACTCGTATCCGAATTCAATGCCAATTGGGACAAGTTAGAAGCTTGCATTGTAAAATCCTGTGATCCGGCTTCCCTACTGATGTCGAGGCCGCACAAAGAACAAGTCTTTTCGATATCATTCACAACCCTGAGGCTTTAAAACTCGAGATCGAGGAAGAAACTCTTGCGACTAAGGATACAACAGCTAATACCACTTCCTTTATTGAAGCAAGAACTAAATCATCATTACCGACCATCAAACCTCCAGTATTTTCTGGTCATATTCAATCATGGGGATTTTTCAGGGATACATTCCTCAGCTTAATGGACTCTGACCCGTCCTTAAAAAAAAAAAAAAAAAAAAAAAAAAAAAAAAAAAAAAAAAAAAAAAAAAAAAAATCCACCATTTATTATCTTGTTTATCAGGAGAGGCTTTATCTCTAGTTTCTCATTTTAAAATAACTGATGAGAACTATCCCTTAGCTTGGGAGGCTTTGAACAATGCTTAAGATAATAAGAGAGTCGTAGCTAATTTTTATCTCGAAAGAATTCTCAATTTTAGATTTAATAAAAATTCTAGTCCCTTATCAAATTTATTGGGATTTACTACTAACATTTCAGACAGTATAGCATCTTTCAAGGCTCTAGGTCTTGAAAATCCTGATGATATAATATTATCCTTCCTCGCACTCAGAACTTTAGACTCTAATACACGTCAGAAATTCGAGTTAGATCAGCTAGGAAAAGAATTCCCCTCAACTGAGGGGAAGCTTTTAGCATTCTCATGCTTCTTCAGAAAATCAGAAACGATCCAATCAATGTTTTCCATCAAAATCATCTCGTCGTTACGATCTTGCTATGTTATCTAGCGGAGAGAACTCTGGCTCGTCAAGTCATTTTTCCAAGACTCCCTTAAACCATTCTAATAGGGCCAACTTTTCGTTGTCTAAGGCTGTGACTCCAGCTAGTCGATCATCTCCTACACGTGCATCTTCACCTCCAGTAGAGGCCATGGAAAAACCTTCTGCACCATGTCCTTTCTGTCAAGGTCAACACAATCTTCTGTATTGTCACAAATTCGCTCAACTTGATCTTCTTGAGCGACAGAACTTTACCTCAAAATGGAAGGGTTGCCACAATTGTCTGAGGTCATCACATTCAACCAAGGACTGTCATTCTAAAAACACATGCAGATATTGTAAAGGGCGCCATCATAGTCTTTTGCACGATTTCAATTCTCAAAATAAACCTTCACCAGCTCATCCTTCAACCAATTTAGGGCAAGCCCTACACCTTCAGGACCACTCGCAAAAACCTCTGCTATAGTTCCTACGTGTCACCCACTGAACAGGTCCTGCTGGGAACCGCTATTGTACTTGTTGAGGATAGTAATAAAAGGTTGCTCTCTTTTCGAGCTTTACTTGACTCAGGAAGCACACGCTCTTTTATCACCATGAAATGTGCTCAACAATTGAAACTTCCAATTTATGAAACCTTTCAGAAAATCCATGGATTAGGCAACAATATATCTATTCCTATCTCGGGTAGAGTTCGATGTACACTTCATTCTCAGCATAACATAGAGATATCTCTTGGACAAAACGCCCTCGTCATTCCTCAAATTACTTCATTCCTTCCTCTATGTCCAATACCTCAGCATATAGTAGAAGCGTTCAGCTCATTCAAGCTAGCTGATCCAAAGTTTGGCACCCCCAAGGATATTGACTTATTGCTTGGTTCTGATGTGTGGCACTTAATTGTATCTGGCGCACCTAATCCAGTGAGAGCAGGACTACCTTTTCTAACCCCCACTGTTTTTGGTGACGTTGTATCAGGGCCTATACCTTCTGACTTCCCATTTAGCGACACTGGTCTTGTTGCATATTCTCAGTTGGACATACAAAACCAACAAACTTAAGCAGTTTTGGCAGTTAGAAGAACCCAGTCCAGCTTCATTAGTTTCCCCTGAAGATGAATATTGTGAGCAATATTTCAAGGACACCTATACTCGTACTTCATCTGGTCGCTTTGTTCTCCAATTCCCATTCAAGAGCGAATCTAATCTTGGAGATAATCGGATTCAAGCCAAAAAACACCTCTTCCACTTAGAGCGTAAATTTCGCCACAATCCACCATTGTTTAACGAATACGCTGACTTCCTTTGCAAACATGAAGAGTTGGGACACATGAGCAAGGCAGCCATATCTTCTTCTTATTTAATTCCTCACCATGCTGTTTACAATGATACGAAGATTAGGGTTGTATTTTATGGGTCCTGTACCTCAACCACATCAAGTATTAACGATCAGCTACTTTCTGGACCTAAACTCCAGGCAGACGTTGGCGACATTCTGCTTCGCCTTCGATTCCATCCAATAGTAATCATCACTGACGTCAAAAAGTACCGCCAAATCCTAATCCATCCTAAGCAACGGATATATCAACATATTATTTGGCGGGATGACGCAAACAAAGAAATTCAAGAATATGAGCTTAATACGGTTACCTATGGACTCCGATCAAGCGCGCTCCAAGCTATCAGGACAATTGCCTTAGCATGGTTTCGAACACTCAGTCATCAGCTAGCAGTGTTTGAAGCTAATCGAGTAACATATATTCTGGATAAGACACATCTTGAAGACTGGCACCATGTAAGATCCAAGGAAAACCCTGCCGACAGGCAGGTGGTACAGCCCAAGCTGGCTAAAATTAAACCCTCATGACTTAAGGGGCTCTCATGGCCCCTTGTTTGGCCCATCATGCTCTCCAATGCCAAACTGCAAACCACTTCAGCTTTTCTCGGCACATCAACAGTGTTACCTGAACCACAATGGCTTTTGCGTTTTAGCAATCTGAGGACTCTACTCCATGTCCTTGCCAGGATTATCGGCCTCTCAACTCGGGCGAGAGCCACGTCCTCCGGAGACAATGCCAAAATTCAACTCTCATCCCCAGTCAGGGCTAAAGAAATCTCCGATGCAATGAACAAATGCATAAAGTTAGTCCAAAATTCTGCTTTCCCAAAATATATAAATTCTCCTAATCTACAAGCTCTTCAACCATTTCTTGACGAACTGGGTATTATTAGAGTGGGCGGAAGACTAAACAATGCTCCCATCTCTCTCTCAGCCCGTCATCCAGCAATTTTACCAACTTACTCTCATCTTACCTATATTGTAGTCAGCGAGATTCATTATAATTATTTTCATGCCGGTGCAAATCTTACACTCAACCTTCTCCGGCAGAGATATTGGATACTATCTGCGACAAGATACATAAAGGGCTTCATTCGTCGTTGCATAATCTGCCGTCGATGCCAACCCCTCAACATGCTCTCCCGCTGGCAGCTCATTGACAGTCGCATCCATTATACGGGGAAAAGGTGGAGCAAAGAATACATTCACCATCTTCAGCAGCGGCACAAATGGAAGAAACCTGAAGATCCTTCACTCAGTATCGGAAGCATCGTGGTCCTCATCGAAAAGAAGTGTTTAATTCTTTTTTTTTTTTTCTTCTTTCTGATCTTACTTTTGCAGTAAGATCTGATCTTATTTTTTCTTATTTTCAAAAAGCTTATATTTTATTTAATTTCAACTAACAACACTAACCAGCATCTGCTCCACAAGGAGATATTTTTTTTTTCTTTTGTTTTCTGAAAATAAACAAGTCAATTTTTTTTGTTACATTCAATCTTTTCAATTATTTAGCCTCAATAATAGGCACCTTTATGTTCGGCACCATTTCCGATAAACATTTTCCTTATACATTTTCACTTAACAGAAATTTTTAATAGAGAGGGGAACTAGTAAGTTCAAATATTCAGTCAACTCTCATCTTGGGTTGTTGGCATATATAAGGTCAGTAGATAGCTGTACGAATCCTCCTTACTGCTTGGGGGGGGGGGGATGGCATCGCCTGAATACAAATTCCCGCAGTTATTAAACTGTGATGGGAATAGTTCTCAGATATTTATTAAGGCCAAAATTTATTCAAAATCCACTGGTAAGAAGACCCACGAAACATAAAGCAAAGTAAAAACATAAAGCAAAGTGCTTTTTTCAATAAACATTCATGGAATGAATTTTTTCTTTCTCAAATTCCAATGGACAATGCATATAAGCTACATAAACATCTATTCAACAGTGTGAAAAAACTGGGTTCATCATGGTAGTTAATAAAACTGCATTTTAAAATAAAAATGAGTTTTTATCCCCAATGTTTGGGCTTAAATTTCAAGCCATCTCTCAATAATGACTCTCAATTCAAGCCAAAATTTTGGCAATAAAACCACATTTTTAGTTTAAGATGTATTTTATTAATTAGCATTTCTGAACCCCAACTATTCCTACTCTGAATGATCTCTCATGAAAAATCATTTAAATTTCAAAACAGATAAATGGACATAATTTTCAACAATATAAATTGCCAATGCACACAAATTTTCAAGGAATGAAGTCAAATAAATATTTACCATCTAACAGAAGTAAAAGGAAGTCCATAATAGCATTTCTTAGTTTAGGTGAGCTCCTTGAAGAGAGAAGTGTATCAATGCATAAATCAAATATTTTGAATTTATCACAGCATATTTTATATGCAGAATCCTTTTTTATTAAATTTTCTAAATCGTGAATAACAGAAATCTTTTTGTCATCATCATTTTCAACCCCAAACTTGTCTTTTATAGCTTCAACTGGATTATCATTGGAAATAATATCCGGATCAGTAACAATGCCAAAGAGCTGAACTCCCTACAACAAATTAAAAATTCAACAAATGTAATTTCTATTTTATGCACATACACACAGGAATGAACAGAAAGTGAAAGAAAACAATGTATTGAGAGATCATTGACCATTGAGAATGTGCAGTAGATTTATAGTGTGAGAAATATAACTTGTCACTTGGGTGTGAGGGAGCTGGTGGCGCCTCTAGCCAATGACGGCCTGGCTGGATTGCCACTCTTCCCTCTCCTAGTCCCGCACCTAGGCAGAGCGGGGGCTGAGAGTGTTATCGAACTGGCAGCGTTGAGCCCCCTCTACGCATTCCCCAAGTGACAAGTTATATCTCTCAAACTATAGTCAGGGTTTGGCTCTGGTATCTTAAAAAAACTACATTCTTTATAATAAAATGTATTTTATTTTTTGCTGACGTTTCGGCTTGAAATTCAAGCCTCCTTCAACAAAGTTAAGTATCAAGGGCTGTAAAACAAGGAGGTCATAGGGAGAAGATAAAAATTACATCAAGAACAAAGACATAAAGACCACCTTATTGCGACATGCAATCACGGACGGACATAACATTGACTTTGACCAATTCTCTATCCTCTGACTGAATCCAACCTTGATAAACTCATTCCTTCTGAATCTACAGTAGAAATTCGATTATCCGGACTAATTGGGACCAAGGTCAGTCCGGATAATTGAAAATCCGGATAATAGAATATTAAAAAAGTTTAAAAAACTATGAACTCTTTATTGAAAATTTAAAACAATATAATACTTAATAATATTTTTATGTATGTAAATGTAATAATCTATATTCACAGTTAAGTACAGAAACTAATTTAAAACAGTTATGAAGGTTTAAAAAAATGTTTGTTTGCTACAAGTCAATTCTAACAGCGTAAAGAGGCAACTAAGCGAGCCGCTACTAGTTCGGAGCAGCGCCACGTGAAGGTACAGTTATGTAGAGGAGGGGGTAAGGTAGCCATGGTAACCCTTTCCTCGCGCCCCCTCTACCTCCCGCGCCTCCTCATGACCACCCCTCGCTAGTAAAATCTCCTCCCACCCCTCCTCTAATGCTTTGTCTTGTCGTCCGGTTAATCGAGTTTCTACTGTATGTATTATTCATTTAAAAAATAATTCAGTTAATGACAAAATTTATAAAGAAGTAATCTCCTCTACCTATTCCAACATTTTCCAGTAATTAAAAACATCCTGCTTAAAATCCACACCCCTCCCCAATAAACAAATAAAAACCTTTCATACTTGCCTTCCCTCCATTATCATCTCACTTTTATAGCACCTCTCTCCAGACCCGTGTCCCCTCCTAATACCCTTAACTTAATGGGTAGCCAAAACTCCCCCCACCCGCTCTTTTTCTCCTTCTTGTCATCGGTAAGCCTATTTTCATCCTCTAATTATTAATTTTATATCTTCTTCTATTGTTCCCATTTAAGTTTTAAATCTGTATTAATCTGCCTCTAATTTAAGCTCTAACTATAACACACAGTTACCAAATGTATCATTAACCCCCTTCCATGTATAAAGTTTTTCTTTTTTATTTTCATTTATTCTGTATATAAATTTGTATTAACTCTGTCCTTCTTGTTTTACTGCCCTGATGAAGGCTTGAATCACAACCCGAAATGTCAGAAAAAAATGAAACACATTTTCTTATAAAAAAATTAGTTTTATTAAGATAAGAAGACCGAACACTGACTAAAACACGTTAAAAAAGGTATCTATATATTTGAATTCAGAAAATAAGATTTACCATTTAGTTCTTGTGTGTGTGACAATTGGACATTTAAAAACGAAAAGTTGTGTATTTAATGTTTTGATTATATTATATATGGAATGTAAACAAATCAAAATTACAAAAAAAAAAACATAAATAGATAATACTTTGTTTTGAGACACTCTGAGAGTGAAGATGTCAAATTTTCACTG
This sequence comes from Gonocerus acuteangulatus, assembly GCA_946811695.1. Taxonomy (NCBI): domain Eukaryota; kingdom Metazoa; phylum Arthropoda; class Insecta; order Hemiptera; family Coreidae; genus Gonocerus; species Gonocerus acuteangulatus. Next base: position 8,663,071 of record OX328132.1, on the reverse strand, counting down.
GTCATTTAAAGTCAAATCAGAACAAATCCAACTAAGCAAGATAATTTTCTAAGTGTGTTTCATTAAATTGAATATTGAATAGAACAGTTGGCAGTGTTAATGAAATTGAAAAAATAATGGTAATTGTGAGTGACTGCTGCCCCAAGCCCTATCAACATGAAACTTGGCATACTTACTCATTTTGACCTAATTAAGAAGGTAAAATTAAAAGTAACTCGCGGTCAGGCCTAGAAAATTATTTATTAAGCACTAAAGTTGAGTGATATACAGGTTACAACAGCTGACGTAAACAAACTATTTCTTAACACGCGCATGCGCATTACATTTAGTTTCGACCTAAAATTAGGGATTTCCCCTTACTTATTAATTGAAGCCAAAGTTGAGGCTTTTCATTGTTAATGAAATCAATGATTTTATAAATCCAATTAAAAGAGAATGAAGAATTCTGAAAGAAGCTGCTAACTATCTTTCAAAGCGGTTAAAATCCGTTTTTCTCTTGTTTATATAGTTTAACTTAAAACACTTCATTTTCAATGAAGAAATAAATTTTATTTTATAAATACTCGGAAAGATTACCTTATCTTAATAGCTTCAATATTACGCTTTAACTTAAGCTACCCAAGTAAAATTAAACAATAATAAATAAAAAGGTTATAAGAATAAAAGTTAAGAAAAAGATTTTGATACTATTATTTTGACAAAATAAATTAAATTTACCCAAAAATAAACAATAATATCCTATAGTTCGAGACATAACAAATTCACCTCATCATCCACATTCATTCACCTCATATCCACATTCAAACGGTGATATTTTCTCTCGATCTTGAATTGTAGTTTTTGAGATAATAGTGCATACAATTATTAAACTTAAAGAAATTAATATTGCTAATGAGATTGATATAATAACTTTTATTATTACTTTTTCTTATTTAAGATCTTTTGATTGGAAGTCAAAAATATTTATTTATACTAAAAAAGTAACTACCTCATCAGTAAATTGAAATATAAAGAAAAAGTCATACTACATCAACGAAGTGTCAATATCAGGCAGCAGCTTCAAATCCATTTTATCGCGGTTACCAATATCGCAGATAAAAAATTGGAGTGGAACTTGGAAAAAATCACGTAAGTAATCATTTGTTTACGTCAGCTGGTGTAACCTGTATATCACTCAACTTTAGTGCTTAATAAATAATTTTCTAGGCCTGACCGCGAGTTACTTTTAATTTTACCTTCTTAATTAGGTCAAAATGAGTAAGTATGCCAAGTTTCATGTTGATAGGGCTTGGGGCAGCAGTCACTCACAATTACCAAAATAATTATTATAAATAAATTACCCAAATCATAAACTATAAAAATATATAAATTCAAAATTACAAAAAAGGAAGGGTCTTCTTGAAATGTTACAAGATTCACACTACAACAAGTAAAAATATGCTTATCTCATTTAAATCTAACAGATTTTAACTCTTTAACGCACAAAACTCTTTTTTTTATAACGCCTGCCAATCTGTACTTAAACAACAGATACAAATATGGTTCCAAGTAATATGGTGGGACATATATGTCCCTTTGTGCGTTAAAGGATTAAAACAAAATATTTGACTGGAATCGAGTTTCTTAATATCATGAATAAAGCATTTATCCTTTATCTTCTAGTTACAATGAGAAGAAATTCTAAAAACATAACCAAACATTAAAATGATTCTCATGTAGCAAATGAGATTTAACAATCTAATACCCCTCATTTAATGATAAACAAATAGGTTGTCATTGAAGTAAAATGGCTTGTGGATTACCTGAGCTTTAAACTGTTC
>OX328132.1:8556251-8656251 GCA_946811695.1 Gonocerus acuteangulatus | reverse complement strand
TTAGCTTCTATTTAGGTTGACTTATGTAATTATATGCTCCAATAAATTTTGTTATAGACTATATTTTTTAATACAAAACTAGATACAAATGAAAATAAACTGGCCATTTCTCTCAATTGTTCTCCTATTTGGGACAGTAACAGATATATTTGTCAAAGCTGTAGGAACACCTGGCGAGCCGGACCCAGGTACCCCTAATCCCTAGCTCCCTCATCAAAAAGAGTTAATTCCCTGGCAACTAGTCTTGACTAGACTTGACCATGCAATAAAAACTGACAACAAATTTGACTTTAACAATTTAACATAGTTGACAAAGAAAAGAAAACAACTTATCTGGAAATAAAAGAGTCCATATATATTATTAAAAATAATTTAATAAAAATAGAGTCATAAAATATATTTTTCATTTTTTTGGAAAAAATAAAAGAATATAATATAACTTACAAATAAATGGACAAAGTGTTGGAACCAATCAATATTACATTTATTGACAATACTTCTTCTGGAAATGAACATAATCGAATTCAAGCAATCAAGGAATAGTTGGGATGCGGCTTAGAAAACATCAATACAATTTTTGTAAAAATCTGTATTAAGGACGTTTCGGCTTCTCTTTGGTAGCCTTCATCAGCAATGAAGTGCCGGGGGGGGGGGCAGAGAAAGATTTTTACAAAAATCGTTTTGATGTTTTCTTAGCCGAATCCCAACTATTCCCTCATTGCTTATCACCTCGACAGCTAACTATCTACACCTCATAATCAAATTTAACCCTTAGAATGCTAGCCAATCTGAGAGGGACCGACCGCCGGGTGCTACGAGCTCTGAGAGCCGATCCTACCCCCAGTGCTAGCCTATTTTCCACCCTCCGTGTGCGACCTTGGTTTAGAACAAGACTATACTCAGACAGAGCTCCCGCCTTGGGTTGCTCTTATTACGTAGATATATAACAGGGGACATGCAAAATTGCTTGTTTTGTTGTAGTTTAAGATGCTAATTTCATTAATTGTGTGTACTTTAGTGTGACCTTTTCAATTATTATAACAAGTTTCTTATTATTCTTATCCTGCAAGTTGCGAAGTAAATTAATAAATAAACAGTTTCTAAAATAATATTTGAATAGTTACCGAAGTATTTTAGTTTTAAATTTAGCACCATTAGCCCTGTTAGTATGAATGCACCCTTTTATCAAAATACTCATGAAAACACTTTCTCTTCTCTTCATTTTACCCATTTTATGATTTCTTTCATTGTTATGATACTTCAATTTATTAAGTAATTTTTTGTTTAAATATTGATTGATCTTTATTGATAATTTACAATCTGTACAGTTATGTACAATAAGTAATTATTTAGTAAATAACTGGGTCTTTTTTTTTACTAAAAACTAATCATTTTATTTTTATATGCAACTCATAAAACTGATTATGTCCAATAATTACTTGCTGGAGAAAAAAACAACAACACTTTTTTTAAATTTGTGTTTTGTATTTAATTTAAAACAAATTTATTTATAATAAGTACTATATTAGTAAATAGTAATATAATAATAAAGTAATGAATTAGAAATAAATAGTAGGTATATAGCAAAAATATTAATAATTAACTTATAAATATAAAAATAAATAATAAACCAAAACTAGTACTGAGAAATATTTGTTAGGGTCATATTTCCCCACCCCTAATTTAGCCTAAAGGTGGGAAAAGGTGGTAAAAAGTGTCTGCAAACAATAGAAATAACAACCCAACCCCTGCAGGTAGCCGCCTTGGTACAGTCTGAATAGGTGGTAATGGAGCCTTTAGGTGGTCTAGGACACTCCACTCGAGGTAAAGTTAGCTTCAACTCACAATAAAACCGGGAAAAGCACACGTAAAGACATTCTTCTGCTATCTAACGGATAGCTAAGTAACTAGACTAGTTGTACAGCGTGATACAAGAGATCTCTGGGCTTTCTGGAAGCAGAGATTATACAAAGAATATGTAAACGAATATATTCGTGCGTCGCACTCTGAGGAATGTCCCGGCTGCACGAATATATTCGTGCTTCGCACTCAGAGCATTTTTTTAGAGAACGAATATATTCGTGTATAGCACAGAAAGGGTTAAGAATCAATAAATAATTAGCTGATATACCTGCCCATCATATTTTAGTATTTACTTAGCTGGGGATGGTGGAAGGTTTAGCTACCATATATAATTTTTGTTATAAGCCCCTGAAGAGGTGCCAGAAAGCCGTGAAACATGCAGAGCAAAGAATGAAAGCATTTGGAGCTGAACAAATTTTTTATTTTTTTTTTTATTGACCTTCCGTTAAATTTAAGCCCCCCAGCTTTTCTTTTCTTTGAGTGAATAAAGTTAACTTAGTGTTAATGGTATATTAAGTACCATTAATGTCATTCAATCTATTACCCTTAATTCCACATTGTGTTTTGGTTGGAAAAACTATATCAAGTATTAATCCCATTGAGCTTTTCTATACGTACTTGGATTTCTATTGAAAAGGCTTAAGCTGCACAATACTTTAGGCACAATACCTGCAAGCAACAATTTGTATTGCTAAATTATGACAATAGATATAATCTGTAAATGTACCTCTTGTATTACTTTTTTTTAATTTTTTTTTTTTTGCATTTAGATATTATTCGAATATTTAGGATGTTTGTTGAAAAAGAAAATGAGAAATATTTCGATAGTTTTACATCTGAACTATTATCATCATATATGGCTGGAAATTACAGCTTTAAACAAATCATTGATTTGTGGGACACTGCTCTTCCTACACTTCTAAAGGTATTTTTTACTTCTTCTTTTTTTTTTTTTTTTTTTAATTATTTCATGAAGTTATGAAAGTTTAATATTATAAACAGAAAAGTATAAACAGAAAAGTCTAATAATATTTAAAGGCATTATTCATATTAAGTTTTATTATTGAGGTTGCAAATATTTTATATTGTTCGGCTTTCTTTTCTTTTAGAATAATAAAGAAAGTGCTAAGGAAAAGATTGTTACTGATGATTGTGAGCTTTTTTCAACTGTTTACCACAAACTGGTCCATTCGCCTGCTTTAGAAACTATTTTGCAAGTTGAAAATTCTTATTCACTTGAAACCCAAGAAATAATTGAAGCTCGGGATCTAGATTTAGCTGAATTATCAACCAAGTAATGTTATTTTTTTATTTTTTCAAATATAATCTTATTTTGTTTTGTATTATTTTTTTAAGCTATAAACCTTTTCCCTATTGTTTTATATATATATATATATACATATATTGTGGTGTGATAGAAAAAGAAAATTAATTATATTTAAAATTTTTTTAAAGAAATAGTGACTTGAAAGGTTCTTATTATATTTTCATTAAATCTCAGGGTTCATTTAAATATTACCAAATTCACCACATACGGATTTGTGAATAAAACTATTATTTATTTAATGTGAATAATTACTCCAATTTAATAAAAATACCTGATTACCTGAAAGAAAAAGCATGAGAAATGTTAAATTATAACCACTTCTTACCATCTGTCCTTTTATGTGTTAAGACCATATTATATACCAGGAGAAAGGTTCATAGTAAATAAAATAGAGTTGGAAACTATTGATTTATATTGAAATAAAATATAATTTATGGCTGTGATACTAAATTAAATATATAAAATAAAAGGTGCTTGACTCACATAATTGTATCAATGTTGGGGCATTAAAGAAAAAATAGCACATAATTAAAATATTGAGCTTATATACTAAAATATAATTATTGGCCATTATTGAATCTTGCCCTTCTATATTGAATTTACTTGAGTATTGGCAGTTATTTTATTTGAGTTATACTCAGCTTATGATGCGGATGGTGTTCTGGAAATGAAAAGGCAGACTTTTAGTAGTTATGTCGGCATGTTGAGGAAAATGATGGTCGCTGCTAGGTCATATAGTGAAGATGAAGTTGGCTGCCGGCTGATGGGAAGTGCGTGGGCGCCGCTCGTGGATGCTGCTATCAGCGTGCTCTCGCCCTTCGCTGGCGATGGAATGAGATCGAGTGCCGTCCATCTTTGGTGCTCGAATGAGAGAGAGTGGTGGGGGGAGGCCCTTCTTATAGGTGTTACTCCCACTGTTCCAAGAGACTCCCGGATGTGGGCTAGACATATCGGTGTAAACAGAGAACACCTGTCTGCTTATCTCTGGGAAACTTGTACTTTTCTATGCCTTATCGCTCCTAGCCGAGACATTTTAAATCCTTTTATATTTCACACTTCCTTTTTAAAAATAAACACTGCCAAGATAAGACCTGCCGATGCTAAACCTTTTATTATGACTGCTTTAATTTTCAATTATTTAGTTGTTTGACAAAAATAATATCTGTGATGGGCTTATTGTATAGGAATGCCAGAAACTGACTCTTTCTAGAGCACCCCCTTATAGATCATTACAATATATATATATATATATATATATATATATATATATATATATATATATATATATATGTATATATATATATTCTATTATTAACAGAAAATATGCCTTTATAAGTTACTTCCAATAATCCATTTTTGTCCTATCCATTCCTTCTTCTCCTGGACTTCCAATAAGTTATTTGGAGAATCCGATCATTTCAATGAATGTAGTAAGGATGAACATAGGTTTCTTGGCTATTGAGCTATGAAGAATCTGGTGGAAATAAAATAACCTAAAAATGAAAACTTTTGAGCTACAATTTTTTTTACAAAAACACAATTTTTCATCCACTGCTTCTTGATATTTTTCATCCCCTATAGTAATTATTATTAGAAAATGTTGTTGCAATTAATTATACACAGTTTAATTTTGTTTATGGAAACTTCTTGCTATAAAATTGTAAATTTTTAAGAGCAATTAAAGATTCAATTATTCTTGGCAACTTCTTCACTTGAGGTCATGGTTTTTTAGTTAACCAAACAAATGTTAAAAAAATAAGTTTATTAAATTTCTCTTCCTCCTTACCCCCATTTGTGAGGAATTTTAGTATATTTTTCCTTACTTTTCTTCTTGACACTGTACAAACATTTTCGTCCATATGAATTATGATGCCCACCTAACAGGAGTTGTTCAATCATCACCCCATGATCAGTTTATCATTATATGTGATAGATAATTTCTTATATTCAGCCTTTTATTCCTTTTTTGAGTGGAATGCAGCAATTCTATGTCCCTTTCCACAACCATTGTGCTTATGCCAGAAGATTTAGCTTCAGGGAATTAGATTAATAGATCTAAATATTTAGTTGCTTGTCTGTTTACTTGAAAAAAAGTTTTTTTTTTTTTTTTTTTTTTTTTTTTTTTTTTACGTAGAATATGTTTTCCTGTATTCTAGACAAACAGAAGAAATGTGTAAGGCAGTTGAAGGATTAAGCTTAGGCCTTACTGAAGCTGACATTACTGCTATTGCTAGTCGTCATCTAGAAGAGCATGGCATTCAAATAGCAAGCTGGCAGAGCAAGGTATATTGTGCAATTTGTTTTGTGTCAAGAATAGATATATGCTTATATTTACAGTTTTCATTAGACGAATAAAACAAATAACTTAAAAATAATGAGAAGCCTGAAGTAATGATTTACTAAATATTCTTCCCAGATTAGTGATCCATGTGTCCAGTTACAAACATTTTTCATACTTTAAACTATGAAAACAAATACTCAGTTTATTTCTCCTAAACATACTTATGAAACTCATTAGATTTATAATTTCATAGCAAACTGAAGTTATACTCAAGAGCACTATTTCTACTCCTGAATTTCTTAAAAAGTAAAAATAATCATATGTTATCAGTCATATTTTTACAAAGTTTCTATGTTATATATTTTTCTGCATCAGTTGATTTCTTTGTATTGATTAGCTTGCAGGTTTGCGTGATAGCCAACGAAGTGCTTACAGAGAATGGCTAATGTCTCTCTTAGAACAAAGCTACAACTCAAATGTCCCGTTAACCCCGTAAGTGCGAAGTTTTTCTTCTTTTTTTTTCTCAAATTAATATTTTTCTCTGTAGAAGTTAAGCTTAGTTTATTGGTCTGTAATTTTTTATGTCTTCAGGATAAGATGAGACAGCATGTGTTTGATGTGATCATTTTATTATATAATTTCTAAAGATTGATTTATAATTTAATTATATGTTGATTCATTTCTTAGTGATTTTAAAGTAAATGTAGTCAACCACATTTAGACTCCATTACATAGCATTAACATCTATTTTCACTCAGGCCTCCTTAATTAATTAAGATTGGAGGGGATTCTAATATTTGTAAAGAATATAAAAAGTATATTTTTAAATCCTTACTCTACTTGTAAGCCCATCTTTTCCCGTAATCAAACTGTAACTCCAAAAGGAAGAGGACATGTTTCAGACATGAATTATACCATTTTTAGAAATAATTTTTTATTTGCAATGTTATGGCTTGAATTATGTCCTTTATTGAGGAAACTTGAAATAAATGTGTGTATATTACACAAGGTCGTAGAGCTAATTTTTACCCTCACATTACTTTTAACCAGTTAAAGATAAACTTATGAAATTTTACACAGGTATTATGATAATAGATGTGAGTAAATTTGGAATATTTCATAATTCTACATTGAATAGTTTCTGAGATATAGACAATGGAAAATTGGAATTTATAGGACTCATTCACTCATTTATCAAAATTATTTAGCACTTCCCAAGAAGCTAAAGCTTTGAAATTTTGAAGGATGATAGACATTAGGGTGTTATTAACCCTCCTAGGACTGGGTGGATTGTAAAATGTTAAGGACTGGGTGGGGTGCGCTTGCACAGTTCTGTTTTGTCATACTTGTTCAAATAACATGAAGTTCATTAAGTTTTTTCTATTTATTTTTTGATCCTTTGGATCAAGACACTTGCAGAAGATAACTCCTTAAAGGACTAAAGGATATCTATAAATCTATAAAAATGGCAAGTGAAAAACGAGCCATGGGGTGCGGGATCACCCCACTCAGTCCTAGAAAGGTTAAAGGAAAAAAATCGAAAAATCCTAAAAAGTTGTTTTTGACTCCGCTTCCGGGGAGGGGGCAGTTTGTACTTGTTTCTTCTGAAACCCATCAAGTAGGGTATCAAATGAATCGTCTCGGTATGAAGAACCTAAGTTTGACGTTTTAAGAAACATTTAGATGCATCTTAGCATTCTTTTATACATGTCTATTATTTACCTGATCATTATGATCAGACTAAAAGGCATTATCTATGTATTTATATAAAAATCAGCTGTTTGACTGTTTGTTCCTTATACAAATCCAGACCGTTTGACTGATTTTGACGTAACTTGACATTAAGGTAGAGCTTGATAGGGGGAGTGTCATAGGCTAAGTCAAAATCCTGTCCCAGCTGTATGTCTGTATGTTTGTTCCTTATACAAATCCAATCCGTTAGAGCGATTTTGACCAAACTTGGCACACAGGTAGGTCTTGATATGGCAAGTCATAGGTTAGGTCGATGTCATCTAAGGCTTACAGTTCAGAGGTCATGGGTTCTTAACTGTGAATCCGAACAGTTACAGATTTGCGTTATTAGATTTTAATATTACTTGTTTGGTTTCTAATTTTTTTTTTGCTTTTCTAAATGCAGAAAGTAGGTGTAACATGGCACGCTGGGTAACAGCTAGTAAAGTTATAAAAAATAACGTAGTTCACGTCACCGCGTCATCCTCCTCAAGCCAAAAATCGACGGTGCCAATTCACTTACAAAAATTATTGATATTCCCCCAAAAAACTAACGTTGAAAAAAAGAGGCCAAGTTCCACCCCTCCCAAAAACAGTTTGCCTATGAAAGTTATGATATAATAGAATTGGGCCAAGTTTTAGGCTCTTAATACCTTGTCAAGAACCTAATAATACTTTGTCACTTATTTGTGCAATTCCAACGTGGCCAGTTTTCGCTAACTCACGTACAGCTGTGGCTGCTTTAACTTACATACTGTTCATACAAACCCAATCGATTTGAAAGTCATCAAAGAGCTTATAATAATCCTGAATCGTTACTCTAAATGCCTGAATCTTTAAATGCCAGACATTTTATAATAAATCCGATCGTTATAGTGGCCATCATTTAACGAAAACTGGTCAAGTTGGAATTTCACAAATAAGTGAGAGGGTATTATTAGGTTCTTGACAAGGTATTAAGAAGAATTGGCACAATTCTATTATATCATAACTTTCATAGGCAAACTGTTCTTGGGAGTGGCCTGGAACTTGGCCTCTTTTTTTCAACGTTAGTTTTTTGGGGGGTAACAGGTTCGTCAGGTGTGGGAGATTTTTTGTGAAACCAATGCCATGTTAATGAACCGTATTTATTTTCTGAATTTTCAGGACAACATTTTTTAAATATCTTTAGAGGTTTAAACTACAAACTTATTTTTCAGGAACACTCCTTCAGCTCATCTTGGTTGTCACTCAAGTAGAGGTGCAGAAATTCATCAAATTCCTTTTCAAGAAAGTTTTACGATCCATCTAGGTTCACAAATGAAGCAGATGTATAATATAAGACTTATGGTTGCTGATGTTTTAGATTTTTGTCGACAACATTTAACATCAGGAGGGTAAATTGTTTCATTTTGTTTTTGTTAATTATTGTACATTGGGGGGGGGGTATAAAAGTACCCAGGAACCCCCAACAAATTGTAGTATGGACGGTTTAATAATTAATTCAAATGATTTGGAAATATATTTAATAATTTAAATTGCTTAGTATGTTCTCTATTAATAAAAATAATTTACTTCTGCCACTTACAATCATAAAATATGTGACAAATACTAATAATTAGGGTCTCCCCGTGGTCTAGTTGCTAATGCTGAGTCGATGAGGTATGCTAGGGATAGGACTGGGTGGAAAGAGATCCTAAGAGATAATAAGGAAAAGGAAGGCACAGTATGCTCCACTTCTCATGAGAACTAGTCACCGTGGGAAGTAGAATATTACCCTAGAAATCTGGGAGGCCCTGCAGAAGTAGTCTCTTCAGATGTACTAAAAATCTAAAAACAGAAGTATTATGTTATTATTTATTAAGGCAAAATTACTTATTTATTTTATTTTTTGGTATTATGACTATTCTGTTAATAAAGGCTAAATTCATTCATAAGAATTTGCAAGGCAGGTACGCAAATTTTCCTAATCGAAGTGCACCTTCCTTATAATGATTATCTCTAGAGTGATTTGGAAAGCTTTGAATAGAACCTCATAATAGACTAAACAACACAAAAAGGCGGGCCTTGAATTTTGTCGTTTTTTTCATCCTCGTGCAAATAATTTAATTTTTTCTGCATGTGCTAAGTAAAGTATACATAATATGAGATAACAGATGGAAACAGATTGAAAAACAAGAAATATCTGAATAGAAAAACAATTCTATTTACAAAAACTCCAAACTCATACAAAATATTCTTTGGCAATATTTCTCCATTAAATTTCTGTTATTATTTTTTTTAAATTGTTCTAATAACACGGTCTTTCTTCTCCTTGTTTTTATCACAGCCTGGATTCTCCTCGCCATGCTGCTGATTAAGCTGGCAGCTCTTTCCTGTTCGTTGCTGTCCTATTCTTCCACTAGTGTGGTTCGGATGTTGAAGGTCCATTGGTACATTGAGTCGCCTTCGGATGCAACTCCCTACCCCAGCCAATAGGTGTTCTATGGGATTAACCCTCATGCTGCTACAAGTTGTTATATCAGTCCGTGCACTATTGCCATCTGTAGGCTGTTTTTAGAAGCTGCAGTGTCCTTCAAAGCCGATAGGGGGCATAGGACTTTACTTTTGTCATTTTAACTTCCAACTACTCATTAGTCGGGATTGTGGACCTCCATGGCTCGGGATGTCTACAATCCCTTTATATATATATATATATATATATATATATATATATATATATATATATATTTTTTTTTTTTTTTTTGGATGGAACGGCATTTTTCTCCAGCGGTGGTACTCCTTCTCACTTCTTCCTGGAATATTTTGATGGGTTCATCTCCATCTTCTTCAGCCAGGTACATGATGTTTCTTCCTCGGTGGTAGCCAAGGGAACCGATGAAGAAACATCAAGTACCTGGCTGAAGAAGATGGAGATGAACCCATCGAAATATTCCAGGAAGAAGTGAGAAGGAGTACCACTGCTGGAGAAAAATGCCGTTCCATCCAAAAATACTATCCCAGCGACGAAAAATAACATCAAACATACACACACACAAACATGCACACACGCGCATACACGCACACACACACACACACACACACACACACACACACACACACATACATATACCTACATACATACAGGTCCATTTGATGAAAGAGTTTTTTGTGTTTCATTGGTTATGGAACTTTGACTTTTATTATCAGTATTTTGTGATTGGCTCATCGGATTGATGCCATAAATGGAATTCCCTCACTTTTAGGGAGAGAGGAAACAAGCTAAGAGCATGCTAATTAATTTGACAGTTTTCTAAATATTTTAACTTTCGACTCCACAACAACTGTGCACAAGAACATCTCATGTAAATGGCTGATAAAAAGACAAGAGGAGGAAGATGTTTAATCCCCTTATTTTGTGGAAAAGGTTTAGTTTATGGTTCAATTTAGGTCTCCCCTGGCCCTAATCTGACAGTTATTTATGTTACTAAATAGTTGAACTCTCACTTGCAGAGTACATAATAATGCAAAAACTTTAGGAAACTGCTTACCATGCTGCACTAACAGCAAGTGAATTTTATCGTGAATGAAATATCCAACCTCAGGCCAAACAACATAAATTTTAGAATAATCATGTATTACTAGTGCAACTGCAGTAAAAAAATCCCTAAAATACGTTATATAGAATAGAATTGGGCCAATCTTGATTTGTAATAATTGGGATTATAACAATATAATATATTTTATCAGTGTAAAACATACTTTATACTCTTCCTTGTGGTAAATGATTTAATTTATGTCTTATAATTATCTTCTTTTTCCAGGGAATTGGATCCACAGCCTCAACGCTTACAAACATCTCTTGGCCTTTATTCTAGTGATTTATGTGGGTTAGTCTTGCTGTCAGATAACCATTTAGGTGGCTTTTCTGGTATTACAAAAGGTTATATACTTTATTTAATAAAGTAATTATTATTAATAATGCCATGTTATATTTCATATTAACACTACATTTTAGCCTAAACTGTGTGTTTAACACATCAAGAATAAAATGTTGCTTTTTCAGATTTTATTAAAATTTGTGAAACTTCTACTGAACTGCATTTCAAAAGTATAGAAGAGCAAATTGATGAAATACGTGAATCAGTTAAGGAAGCAATTGCCTGGAGGAAGTCGAATAAACATGTGGATGGACTTACCTCATCGGAACAGCTGGTTAAATATATATCTATTTACTTCCTAGTACTATCTTAGAGTATCATAAATTTGACATCTATGCCCGAAATTATTTATTTTTATTATTATTATTATTTATTTTTTTTGTATGGCACATTGACATCTAGGCTATTAGAACTGGGCTACTTATAGGTTGCTACTCTTTCTAAATATCCATGGTACAGCAGGGAGTTTTTTCATTTTGGGCCCTGAAATTAAAAAACAACCTGCTGTAGGCAGAACTCGAATTATCATTACTTTTGGTTTTCATTTAATAATTCTTCTATGTATATTATGCACACTTACTTTTGTAAGACATTTTGGACTTACAAGTGTGCACAAACCACAATGGATGTTCATCTGAAAATGTGCATAAACTATTCCTCGGCAATGATTCCTCTGCAGAAAAAAATTAGATAAAATATCTTGGAAGGAAAGAACAAGTAGAGGAAACTATGATTGAAGAACAGCAAAATACAGAACAGTAAAAGTACATGGCCTAGATGCAAAAAAGACTACTTACTACTTAATAAAAATACAAGTACATTTGCTGAAATTTATATATATATATATATATATATATATATATATATATATATATGTGTGTGTGTGTGTAACAAGTTTACAGTTATTTTTAAAATAATTTCACAATCATCAAAGCTGAATTCTCAATGCTACTGGGTATAAACATATTCCAAAACTACTAGGATAATTTAATAAATGAAATAACCATATATATTAAAGAACAATAATTATGTTAAAATACAAATTACAGCATAAAGAATGACTAAATGCAATACAAAAATACGTGTTAGTAAATGGTTTGAAATTTACAACAACTTAAAAATGGTATATATATATATTTTTTTTTTATATAAATATATATTTTATGTATATTTTATTATAAATATTTTTTGTTATAGAGTATAATTACGATAATTTGAAGAGGTTTATCTTGAAAACAGATAAAGCTAAGTCCAAAAAAAAAAGTTTGTAGCCTTAGATTTCCTCCTAATTTAAATTACTTTAAAAGCTAATGTAATTGAATTTGAAAAAAGGGTGTAAAGTTCAGTTGAAATTATCTTTAACTATTAAGATACTAATGATTACATATCAAAATACTAATGATCTTTAAAACTATTACGTTTTTAGTGGTCAAAAATTAAATTGAATTCACCAAGAAAACTGACTTGTGGGAAGGGGGGGGGTATTTCAAGTACTTCCAGTTCAAAAACTTAGATTTCTCATTTGGCTCCAGCCATGTAAAACATATAAGGAAGTCAAAACTGGACTATAATGAATCAACACCTTAATTTTTCAGTCACGCAAGAGCAGTACAAGATACCTCCAAACTGGAGATGCCTTCATTACTAAGCATTCCAACCTCTCTGAAGTTCATGTTGTGTACCACATAGTTGTTGATGATTCTGTGAAAGCAAGTAAGCTACAAACTATTCTGATAAAACCAATGATCACTAACAAAGTAATTCTACATATTATTACTGCTTGTCTAATTTTATATTGGTATATAGATTTTCTTTTATTTCAATTCTATGTAATTCATAACTTTAATTTTCTTTACAGATGATATAACATCAAGAAACCCTGCCATTCTTGGCTTAAGGAATATTCTTAAATCTGCTTGCTCTTATGATGTTACAACATTAACTTTACCAGTTTTATTAACTCATGAAATAAATGAAGTAAGTTATCTAACTCTAGAATGAATTTTGGCATAATGAGCTTCATTAAAACATTGAACATTCTCACTAAGCAATATTGACCTTAATTATAAAATATACGGCTCCAGTAAGTTTACTGAGCTTGGCTCCGATTACCAAGCTCAGACAGAACAGCTTGGTACTTATTACCTTGTCCCTTGGCACAAAGGACCGTGGGGTTCTGTCTTAATGACAGAAATATTACCACAAAAGCAGCCAGTAAATATTTTCTTCCTGAATGGATAGTTTAATGTGAGTCATTTCTCAGTCAGTCCAAGAAAAAATTTATGAAATGAGAACATTTCAATAAGTAAGCTGATGTTTCCTTATAAGGAATTAAATGCTGAAGTATTTGCACTTGTCACTCCACAATTAACCGCTTAAAGGTTATGCTGAATTATCTTTGGACCGGCTAGACACCCTCCATAGGCTAAGCCCGAGTATATTAGGATGGTCATTATCTGGTGTCCCTGCTCTTTAAATGCCTTTCGGAGTATTATCTGCTCTTTATGAGTGGACTCTAGTATTTCTAAGTTATCTTTCTTAACAATAGATGTCTTAGTCTTTCAAACTTGACGGTACCGTTTCTATACTAGAAATATATACAATATGCAAGGCAGCTAATCACTATTTTAACAAAAGTATTAATAAAGAAGATGGGGACTAGGTTAGCTCAGTGGTAGAGCACTCGACTAACATGCTAGAGGACCTGAGTTAAAACTCGAGCGTGCTAAAGATTTTGTCTTCATTTGTGAGTTGGATTTAGGGTCCCTTACCATCCCTAGGCCCACCCAGCTTTTAGTTAATTTATCTATGGATACCTAAAAAGGGTAAAATCAGGAAGTTTGAGCATAGTACTGACCATACTATCACCTTAGTGTGCTATATGGTCAAGATTCAGATTCCTCTACAGTATTTGCCCCTTTGGACTCTTTTGTCCTGTTAGGGGACTGATTTATAAAGAAGCTACCCCTGCCAAAAAGAATCAAAAGGTATAAAGAAATCACGCCCAACATTTTTATATTTTTTTGGGTGTACTTTTATTAATGCCCCCAACCAAAAACTTGGAGATTTTGGAAGTATGGTATTAAAATCTACTTATTCAACAGGCCATTTTCTAAAATAATATCAAAAGATGAGTAGCTGTTGTACCTCTCTATGCTGCATTTATGTGACAATTAACATAACCCAGGAAACAATTTTTAAAATTAGGATGCCATTGAACCATATAAAAAATAAATTTTGCGAGGCAATGTTCCCTTTTGAAAATCTATGTGTAGATGAAAGCCTTTTATTATTTAAGGGTCGTTTTTTTTATATTTTAAACAATTCATCCCATCTGATGTACATCTCCGATCTATTCTGCCTGGAACACAGAAAACTAGGACTCAATATTGAAATGATTCCGTCTATAGGGGTAAAAAAAAAAAAAAGTTTGTGTTATCTGCCAGAAAAAAAGAGACGAGGCACATGTGCATAAAATGTAATGTTTCCTTGTGGTTATTGGAATGTTTTAAGAGATAGTATGCTCATTTTTTTTTTTTTTTTTTGGTATGATATATATATTAAGGATGAGAAATATCTTTAAAAAATTTAGTAGTCAGACATGCCAGGAGTGTGAGATTGGAGCGATGCTCCGGGAGTGCAGGTTCTGACCTGCAACGGCATGTTCACACACGAGCTCCAATGAAACGCTCCAGATCTTGCCAGACAGTGCTTGCTAGAGACCAGTTCAGTATGGTCAGTTTATTATCCGTTTAATTTAAACTATTATCCGTCTAATTAAAATATGTAGAATTGGGACAACCTAGAAGCATTTATTGAATTATACAGGGGTTTTCCCTGTCTGTGGAGAATAAAAACTGAAGACTATAAAAATAAAAATCTCAAAAACTGTGCGTATGAAAAATTGTTAGCATTCTGAAAACAGCATGAAGACTCGGAATCAAAGAAAAAAATTGTTCTTAAAAAATAAAGGGTTTTGAGGCACTTTCTGGAAGGATTAAAAAAAAAAAAAAAAAAATGATGCAAAAAGGAGTGGAAGAGGCACAGAAGAATTGCACAAGCCGACGTTATGGTATTTTGATATATTACTAAGTACCAAGAGGAACCATCAAACAGTATAAGTAATATTGTATACGACGAACTTACTGAAGAGGAATTGCACCAAAATTCAGGAACTGTACAAAAATTAAGCGAGGCAGACAAACAGGCTGATAAAAACACACTAGTATGTAAATTATCTTTATTTTTAATCATATAAATCCTTTTCTTAATATATCTTCTTGCCATGAAACTTTACCTCTGCAAAGGCTTCAATTCGACTGACTAGTTACCCGGGAGGGTTTACATGAAGAGTGTTGGAGCGTACGCTCCAAACTCACGCTCCTGGCGCAAGGTCCAGGAGTGTCGCTCTTTTTGTCTACCACACGCCAACCTCACGCTCCAGATGCGCCACTCCAAACCGACGCGCTAGGAGCGTACGTTTAAACGGGCTCATCACCGTATATGCAAAGCCCTTAAAATAAATAAATGATGGGAATATCTCGGGTCTCAAAGTAGGCTTCACAGAAAATAGTTTTTTTTTTTCATTTTTTTGAATTTTTTAAATTGAAATAGCATTCTATAAAGTCCGAATGAAAAATAATGATAGTAAACATTAAAACAAAATGTTACATAAAAAGAACAAGTAAGGTAAAAAAGGATTCAGTTCAGTGGGCACAGCAGCTGGCTGGTATTGTCACACAGACCTTCAAAACACCTACACTATTCGGTTTCTAACAGGTTAATTTCCCTTAAGTTGAATAATGCATATTACGTTTGAATTTAAAGTTAGATGATATTAAAGTTTTCTGTAGAAAACATTATATGCATAAGTATGACAATGATCGTGTTTTTGAGGTAATAATTATATGTTTTGTAGGAAATGACAATGTCGTGGTGTACTAGAAGAGCTGAATTAGTTTTCAAATGCATTAAGGGATTCATGATTGAAATGGCTTCTTGGGGAGGCTCAGAAATAAAGAATTTGCAGCTGCTTCTTCCTCAGGTATTTATTATTATTAATATGATAAGAGCTCATCGGATATCAGCTGAGAATAAACATTAATTTAAACACTTACTTATTGTCAGCCATTTTTCTGCAGCAGTTATGCAGACTACAGAGGAAAACAGATTTGATGGATGATATTGTGTAAATGAGATTCTGAGTAAACAATGAACTCTATAACTATTTATATCTGCCAGTCTCAATTCTCAGTTCTTTTGATACACTTTTGCTTCAAGTTTCAAGAAAGGCTGTCTATTTAAGATAATAATACACATTGTGTTATTTCTACTTAATTACTTTGGTTGATTTGCAGGGTTTGAGTGAAGAAATATTTACTTCATTGGCAAGTATGCTACCCTGTATATTTCGCTTATCAAATCCTCTTGTATTAAAAGATAGTTCATCTTCTAGATGAGATTAAGGCAGCAGAAACCCAAAATGAAGGTAATATTAAACTACTTATTTAGTATAAAAACATATTAAGCTACATGCAAATGAAATAAATAACATTTATCTATTTTTTTTTTTTTATACAGGTGATCATTAAAATCAAATGGAATTCATAAGTTCATGAGTTGATGTTGTTTCAGTTTGAAGGATTAATTCAATCAAATGGAATATGAATATTGGTAATTATTTTCATTTTTAATTACCAATGACAATAGCTTTGCTATAGAAAATGTTGTTTAAAATTTGTTCACAAAAAAGGATGATATTACTGGAGTTGTCAATACTTTTGTAATGTTTTCATTTTTCGTATTGTTGATACACACACACACACACACACACACACACACACACACATATATATATGTATATATATATATATATATATATATATATGTGTTTTTTTTTTTTTTTTTTTTTTTTTTTTTTTTTTTTTTTTTTAGGGTAGGGGAAAAATCTTGCATGAGACGAAGTGGACAAAGCCACTACAGTGTGAGATTCCTACTCACTAAAAAACCACCTCCCTATACACCTCAACCACCCTACGGAACCGCCCTCAGGCACTACTTCGCAGGGGGGAGTTGGCCCTAAGCCGTCTTCATTAGTGGACTACATTATTATGAGCCGTAGTCAGGCCCTTTCTCTGCCGTTCTTCATTTCGTAGCTTTTTGGCGATGAGAGCAGAGTATTCTGACAGAGCCTCCCAGTTCTCGGTATTAGCCAGGATGAGGCTGACCACATTTTCTGGCTTCAAGGGCTCGCCCAGTTTTCGGTCCAGTTCTGCCTTTTCGATGCGAAATCTCTGGCATTCGAAGAACACATGTTCTGCAGTCTCATCTTTAGGAGCGCATGTTGGGCATGACGACTCATCGTCCAACTTAAAACGAGCTAGGTAAGCTCTGAAACAGCCGTGTCCAGTGAGCATTTGAGTTAGATAAAAATCTACTTCTCCGTGCTTCCTTTCTCTCCATGTTTTGATGAGAGGTATTAAACGATGTGTCCATCTTCCCGATGTTGAAGCATCCCAACGCCTTTGCCAGTTCTCCATCGTCAAGTTCTTCTCCTCTTTTTTGATAGTCTTCCAATGGGCGTCTGGATCTCTCTTCCTTCGATAGATCCTACTACGCTCTTCTGCCAAGAGGTCAATTGGAGGCATATCTGCAACGACACACGCTGCATCATACGAAACGGTTCGAAAAGCTCGGCAGGCACGTAGAGCACTTCGACGATAAATACTAGTGCAATTTCGCGCGTATGCCTTTATCAACATTGCGCTCGACCAAACGGGAGCAGCATACAGCAAGATGGAGCTAGTGATTGTTGCCAGAAGTCTCCTTCGATTTTGTCCTGGACCACCGATGTTTGGCATAATCCGAGCAAGAGCCTCTGTAGAACGTGCTGCTTTACTGCTGATCATCTTCAAATGTTCGGCAAAACGCAATCTTGCATCAATCTGCACGCCTAGATATCTGATGGATGTCTGAGAGGATATATCGGATTCCCCGACATTTATAGTGATAGACTCCATGACCTTACGGCTTGTAACTAGTAGTGCCTCGGTTTTATGATCTGCAAGCTTTAGGCCTACAGAAGAAAGCCACTGACGAATGGTTGAGATAGCCTTGTTCGCATCGTATGTAATTTCTTCCAGGAGCTTTCCACAAACTACTACCGCAAGATCATCCGCGAAGCCCATCAAAGTCGTTTCCTCCGGTATGGGAAGTCTGAGTGCTGTGTCGTACATCACATTCCACAGCAAAGGACCTAAAACCGAACCCTGAGGAACACCGCCTGTAATCTTATAGATTTTTGAGCCATCATTCGTTTCATATCTCAGGTATCTTTCAGAGAAGTAGTTCCTGATAATCCGTAGGAGGTACTGTGGGACTTCCATTTTTTCCAAGCTGTCCATTATACAATCCCATCTTGTTGAATTATATATATGTGTGTGTGTGTGTGTGTGTGTGTGTGTGTGTGTGTGTGTATAGGTTACTTGGTAAAGAGATGGTAAACAAATAGAACAGATACCGTACTCTCTGTGTAGGTAGATGCGTTTTGGCAACTGTTTATCGGTGTCTTGGCGAAAACTGTCTTTTCACTGTAGCCAGAGATTAGTGTTATTATATAGTGGATATAAAGGAACTCCGACGATTTGATTATAAAAAAAAAAACTATATATATAGGGGAAGGTGTTGTACCTATGACCATATTGTACCTTTGACCACCGAGGCTGCGGCGGCATGTAGCAACGTTTTATAAATTTTGGTGTAATTAGTGTTTAGCTCCTTCTCTAGATGGCTTGTGTAACCTACTTTGGATTATTCAAGTCAAAGAGGGTTCTTGCAAAAAATATTTATCCATTTCTATCATAAAAATGTAAGTTATTTATTGATGGCGTTTTGCCTCATAATATTTTTTGTAATATGTCTTTTTAGATGGAAATCATAGTAATCACAAAGTAGCTATTACAATAAGAAATATGGTGTAGCTTCTGAAATTAATTTATCTTAACCCTAAAATTTGTAGCATGTTTTTTAATTTGCACTACCAGGGTGTTGTACCTCTGACCACGACTAGTTGTTGTTCCTTTGACCAGGTCAAAGGTACAACACACCTGAGTAATTTTTTCATAATTCAACTTTTATGTCCTTCTGCTACAACTTTTTTTTTTTTTTTAAATATTATTGGTTGCTTGAATTGTTCAAAGAATTTAAAAAATAATAAATGAAATAAGTTCAAACTGACTTTATCAATCTTCAGTGTAGCAGTTTGAACCTATCGCCCCTTATCGTTCCACATGAAGTTGTAAGGCATCATCGAAAAGCGCAGGCAAGGAAAATGTCAAATAGGGACCGACCTAAAGGGAAACCTCGTATCCTGACAGATATTCCTGAAAAGATAATTAGTGAAGGTGAAAAAAAAAAAATAAATAAAAATACGAAAGCACCACCCTAAACGTCAGACACCACATACAAATAAACCCCTTCCTAAAAAAGTGGTAAATAAAAAGAAAATTATTCTAATGACAGTTCAGATTCTGATACTGACACCGAAATTTCTTCAGGAGAAAGTGACGTTGATTTGTCTGATAAATATCGTGAGTTAAGTCGATAACCAGCAACAATTTGAAAAATATGATTTGGGAAAAGGAAATTATATGCTTGCTAAAAATAAAAGTAAAAAGACTATTACATATTTAGTCACAGAGATTTGTGGTATTAAATGTCCAATGTTTAAGATCCAATATTTGAAAAAACAAACTTTAAGCGACAAGTTTACGAGGGAACATGAAAATTTGTATGATATATTGATATGATTGTATGATAAGCAGAACATAATATCAATAATAGCTTTTTTATTATGCTTACGTCCTTGTCCTGTATTTATTAAACTTACAATTAATTACAATATTACTGAATACAATTTTTTGTCTTCACTGCTGTGTTGTTTTTACGTGGTCAGAGGTACAACACCCCATGGTCAAAGGTACAACTTGACCACTATACGATTATTTTTTAAAAAAATTAATTAAAAATATTAAATGTAAAGCTAGAACCTTGAAAAAATTAAACAT
This sequence comes from Gonocerus acuteangulatus, assembly GCA_946811695.1. Lineage (NCBI taxonomy): Eukaryota > Metazoa > Arthropoda > Insecta > Hemiptera > Coreidae > Gonocerus > Gonocerus acuteangulatus. Next base: position 8,636,085 of record OX328132.1, on the reverse strand, counting down.
GATAATCAATAGAATACTAATTACAATGAAATAAAAAAAAAATGAATTTAGCCTTAATATTCAAGCTAAAAAAATTAAATTTTGCAAAGTGGTCAAAGGTACAACACCTTCCCCTATATATATATATATATATATATATATATATATATATATATATATATATTGTTTTTTATAACCATCCTTAGCAATTAAATTACAAATTCAGTTTATGAGAACACTACAGCAATTTTTCTTTGAGAAGTTTGATAGGGGTGTGAATATCGTATTATAAGATATTATGTTAAAAGTACTACTTGAATACAGTTCACCATTGATTGGTAGTATATAGTTTGATTTAATGAGATATCTAGGTCAGGGCTCAAGGTGAATTAAATTTACATAATCAGTCCATTACCTGTGGTATCGAGGGAACTTTACTCACTGGAGTCGAATCTAATGTGGTGATACCTCCTAAGGCAGAGTCTGGCTACTGCTAAGTCCAACGGAATGGAAAACGCAACCATAATATAAATAGCTACTCAATAAGCCCATCAAAATGAGCTCAAATACAATATTTCATAGTTCCTTATCGACATGAGGAATACAAAATCGGAGTCCGGAAACAACTTAATTCCATTAAATGGGCTTTTGTAGAAAATCTTAAATAGTTATGGCGTTAATTCTTCACTATGGCAAGAGACACACTGAGTGATTGAATAGAGTCATCCCAAGAAGTGACGACCTAGTTAAAAACCATTGTCTGATTCCCTTCTCTCGACAAATCAGTTCTTATCAGTTTCTTCAACAAATCAACCATAGCCTTTATTTTAATTTGAATTCAGTATTTTTTATGTGTGAAACTTGAATATGAGGTCGGTTATTCACAAAATAATTATTATAAATGCTCGTTGCGAAAATTCTTTAATTATTTTTGAAAATACTATCATAAAACTACCATTCCCTAAAAAACTGACAGCTTTTTATGTCTCTTATGGCATTTTGGTTGTCTCTAAAAACTTAGGGACTTTTGTTATTTCTCATTTTCACTGAAACAAATAGTTTTTAAGATATCACAAATTTTTTTGTTTCAGACCCTCTAAACTTTCCAGTCCCTTACCCTTAAACCAGAGGTGAACCCCCATGTCCTTTCCAGGATGAATAAAGGTTCAAAATACAGAGAATTGTGTTTGTAAATTGAGTGATTGTTGCGCGTTTGATGTAGAAACAAATGGAAACAGTATTCTAAACCAGCATGGATTGTTATCGTATCAAATAAAACACCCAAAATTTTGCAAATTTGAGATTGCCTCCAAATGGATTTTGTAGATTTGAAATGTGACACCTGTTCCTTTCTTCCAACCTGATGTCACATTTCCACTCTTTTAGTATACTTACTGGAAACTAAATCTGTTTGTTTTTTATTTTAAAGAGGCTTCCAATAAAAGTTTTATTCATGTAATGAATGATAACTATGATGAAAAGGCATTTTACTTATCACTTGGTAAAGTATCATGAAATGTATAATTTTTTATGACTACAAATTGCATATGTCTCAATGAAAATCCTTATTTTTTTTATTTTAGGTTCTTTGACTACTCAGGTCACTGCAGATAATTTCATGATTATCTGGAAGTTAATGATAACTCAGTTATTGTCAAACTTCGATAAAAAAAAAGGATAAATTTTAAAAGTAGTATTTGATTTGAGATATTTATGTTAGATACTGTTCAGAAAATATGAAATATGTTGCTTTAAGAATTATAGTTAGTACAACACTTCATTTTATTAACTCTTAAAGGGCCTGGTGCTCCTAATGTCTTCAATATATTATTTGATATTGTAATTGAACATATTTAATTCTTTATTTAATACGCAAATTATTTTACCTCAAGTGAAGTAACATTTATTCGAGTATATATTTGGAATATATTAAATGATTCTATATTTATTTAAATGTACTGTTAAGTCTCATTATGTAAAATTTAATATAATTTATGTTAACATTTTATGTTAAATAAAATGAATGATTTGATGATGTAATGAAGAATGTGTTTTAATGGTTGTTACTTAATTCTTCCTGCTCAGTTTTAAACAATAAATTATTAAATTACAGTTGGTTTTATGATTTTTCTCTTCCTAAAACTCCTAAAACACAAGAAAGGTTGGCAACTTGTTATAGTTTTGACCTTGGCAGTCATTGCACTGTATGTAAAAATATTCATTACTAATTATTTTGCAACTTATATTTTCTGATTGATAAATAATCTATTAATAATACAAAGGAAGAATCAAATTTTCCAAAAAAAAAAGAAAAAGAAGTTTATTATTTTGCCTCTCTCTCTCTCTCAAGAAAAAAAAAAAAAAAAAAAAAAAAAAAAAAAAAAAAAAAAAAACATTTGTATAATTATTTAGAAAAATAAATATCTCAATTTCATTGAAAGCACAAAATTTATGTTCGTTTTCTATGAGTTAGTTCATACTCCCTTATAGCTTCTAATTCATCCAAAAGTTTTTCATTTGTAATTTTTAAAGTATTTTTTTCTTCCTGAAAGAAAACTTGTATGAATGAGAAAGCAGTAAATGTGAATATTATTAAACTTCTACATTCTACCAGAGTAGGGCATTGTTCAATAAATTTGTTATTCAATACTCATTCGAATAAATTGTTATTGAATAAGAATTTATTCATTGAATAATTTATTCCTCCACTGATTTATTTTTTCTATGAATAACAGGGTTGGCTCATTATTCAATACATTTTTATTGAATAAAAATGTATTCATTTATTCAGTTATTCATTGACTGATTTTTTTTAATGAATAATTAATTATTTTTCATTCGTCATTCATTATTTTTATACATTTAAAACAGTTCATGGAACAACTAACTCTGATTCTTTAAGTTCAGTAAACAATATCACTTAATTAAATAATTTTCATTAAAAGTAAGAAAATGTTTAATGATCTTAGTCATTTTTATTAGAAAAGACTGTTAAAATAAATCACTTGTATTTAACGAAAAATCAATTTTTTTATTTTTTACAGTGCATCGACGTCTAGGCCATTAGCGCCATTTTCAGTCAAATAAACCTATTTCATTCTAAATTGCTTCATTCGAATAAATAACTTTCATTCAATAAAAATTTTCATTCAATAATGAATAAAAATAAAAAGATACGCTATTCATTGAATTGACTGAATAATGAATAAAAAATTATTCATTATTCAGAATGAAATAACAGATTTATTCATGATTCATTATTCTGAATGATTTTTGCCCAACACTGCATTCTACCTAATATTCATATTTCCTAACAATAAATATCTTATTGATTTTATATTCAAATATTAAAAGTTGAAAGTACCTGTATGTCCCGAATTTCTTCGTTTAATATTTTATTGCTATGTTTTAGTGAACTTAATTCAATTTTCAATGATTGAAGAGAGTCTTGCTTCTGTTTTTCTTTAATCATTTGTTTTGAAAGCTCTTCTGAAAAGCATCACATTGGATAATATTAAAACATGAAGACATTCAAAATAAAATAAAATCTAGAAGTAAGTGTAAATTTCAAAGAGGTGAATTTTTTTTTCTAAATTGTTAGCTAATGTTTACAGTTTTAGTTATTAATTAAATAAATAATATAATGGAGATAAGTTATGATAATTAATTAATTTATTAAAATTACAGTTTCAATTATATATTGATTCCTCAGTGTTTTATATCAAGTATATCCAATATTACAACACTTTGGAGAACATCTTATCTTCTTTTTCAAACAATTCATAATAAAAAGAAAATACTACAATGTATTTAAATAGATAAATGGGGAAGAAAAAAAATCATATTATGTTATGGTAACCTGTTTATTACTTTGTGAGGTAATACTGTTAAAATTTGTGTCATTTTAACGTGCTAAAGGTACTCCCCAGCCAGGACTAATTCTTTGTTGAAGTGCTCCCGAAGAGACATCATAAGGTCATGAAACATGTAGAATTTGCGAGTAAATGATTATTTAGTGTGTTTTGACCTTCTGCCACATTAAAATTACAAAAAAAAAATCATGTTTACTTTCTGTTCAAGTGGTGCTTAGGAGTAAAGACAACAATACTGGCAAAATGATTTTCTATATTTTTCTATTGGTTTACTAGGTATATATGGTAGCCATGAGGTAAATAAGTTAGATGACCCCTTTTTGCTGCCAAAGAATTTAATATTATAATTTCTGCTATTACTGGTTTGTGGTTGTCTATTTTGCAGTTGAGTTTTGAACCATTAAAAGGCATTATTTGGTTTTGGAGAAGGAGTTTGGCCAGGTTGCTCCCTGGCCAAATAATCCTTTTTTTATCGATAACCTTCCTATCACTCAATCATAGAGGTCCGCTACTTAGGTTTCCACCTCGACAGACGTCTGATTTGGAAAACACGTATCCAACAAAAAAGACAAGAACTAAACAAACGCTATGGTCTACTTCGACGACTACTCAGGCCCAAATCAAAACTGTCCATTAACCATACACAAAAAAATCATACAAAAAATCTGGACCTACGGGATTGAATTGAGGGGGAAAGCAAAACCATAAAATATCAATATAATACAGCTTTTCCAATCAAAAGCCCTCCGTAGAATCCTTGATGCTCCTTTTAGCACGGTTCCTCCCTCCCCCATAGGGAGGAACCCCGCTTATAAGGTTGATACAATGAAACAATCCGGAAGTGCCGACTAGAAAATTTTGCGTTTCAGAACCCCTAGAGACTGAAAATGATGGTGGTTCAAATTTGTTTGTATATATATATATGTATATATATATATATATATATATATATATATATATATATATATATATGTATATATTTATTTATTTATATATATATCTATATATCTATCTATCTATATATATATATATATATATATATATATATATATATATATATATATATACATGTATATATTTATTTATTTATATATATATATATATTTATATATATATATATATATATATATATATATATATATATATATATTTATATATATATATATATATATATATATATATATATATATTTGTCTGTTCGCTCTGTAGGTCGAAGACTAATGGTCCGATTTTGATGAAAATTGGTACAAAAATCTTTCGTCTAATTTGAAAGGTCAAGTTCGTTAACCAGCAGAATCCGTCCACTGGAAGATGGCGTTTGGGGCGAAATTCGCGCAAAAAAAATCGTAACGCTTACGTTTTTGAGTTCATAAGCTTGTAAGTACTCGTTTTATAGGCTTCTTGGGCTAGGAAAACGAATGAAACCATTTTCAAGGCGATAGCTTTAACCGTTTTTGAGAAAATTGGAAAAATAGTTTTTGAATACCGTTTTTGTTTTGGGTACTTAGAATCATGGGATTCAGTTGAAACATTTTCTGCATGTTCTACTTTCATTAAAACTAATATATTGAAATTTTTGTTACGTTTAGAGTTAAGGAAGGGTTAGAATAAAATATTTTATTAACAGACATGAAAAGTTTTGGGAACTTCGTATACATTCATTAATATCTCGAAAACGGTTTGGAAATCGTGGCAAGTGAAATATAACAGTTCGAAAGCTTGCTAAATTTTCCACAAAAAATGTTTTGAAGGAATTTTTGATGGGATGTTCATATTAGGAGATATAAGTGCTCAAAACTTAGTTAGTTATTTTCGTTTATGTAAACGGATCTATTTGTGTGCTTCCCGCAGTCTTTTTTTCACTGCTCGTTATTTTTGTAATTGCTTATGTCAAATGTATTTCTCAATAAAAGAGGATACGTATAAGTAGAAACAATATTTTGTTTTTACGGAACCTTGGGATTCTCAGATGCCGTATGAATATCTATTAGGCCCCCTTCGTATATTTTCCTTAATATTTCAAAAACGGTTGAGAATCTAGGTAAGTGGAAGGTTACCATTAGAAAGCTTACTAAATGCTCCACAAAAAAGATTGTGAAGAATTTTTTGATGAAGCGATGTCAATCGGAGAAATAAGTGCATAAAACTTTCGTTTATTTGAACGTTTGTTTTTGTCTGTTTTTTTTTTCTTTTTATTTTATTATTGCTTCTAGTAGGAGTAAAACAAGATAAGAAAATGGAAAAGATATTTTTAATTTTCAACGAAAGATCAAAACAAACTAATAATTGTATCTACTCCTCTTTTTTTGTCTCTGTTTACCTTCGTTTTTAATTGTTTTTTGTTTTTCTCGGTTTGCCGTAGTTTTTAATTGCTTGCTGTTATTTTGATTGCATTTGTTTCAATAAAACAACACAAGTAATTGAAAAGCGTGTTTGTATTTTGAATTGACTTTGAGAGTCTTGCTTTAGATTGAGGAATTTCCGCTTCTAAGCTTTGGGTGTTAGCAATTTACATGAAATAAAACAAAAAAAATTTAGTTCTATTTTAATTTATGGATGACACTGGATACGTCTTAAGATGACGCAGTTCCTGCTGAAAGAGAATGTGAAAGAGAACACTCTGTGTAGAGTCAGACACCTGCCCGGGTTCAGACACCTGCCCGGGCCAGAGTTGACAGATATTTTACCTGTAGTAAGTCATGCAGCCAAATGCTATAGTAGAAATATAATTATATTTTGTGGTTGTATGTGGCGTAGCACATTAAAATATAACACTACGTTCTAATTTTCTTGTACAATTTTATTTTGTTTAATTGCATTTAACAGTAAAATGAGTAGGTAAGTGTTTTTAATTGCATTTAACACTAAAATGGATAGGTTAGTAAAGCAAGTTAAGTCAATTAGAAACATATTCCTAATAGAGTCTTCGTAGAGCGAAACTTGGAACGGCGGAAAGAGTAATTTCCGCTTAGGATAGTTTCTTGTGCCTTGCCGACAATCTTGCTTTTCTTTGGACTATGTGTTTACATTAAGAATGATCTAAACAAAGTAATTACTGTTTGTGTGTGAATGGAACCGCGCTAAGATGATGCAGTTCCTGCGAGTCAGACTTTTTATGTTTTATGACAAATGTTTACTATAAAACCAAACTTTCGGGGGGAGGGGGCTGCAGCCTCCTCATCCCCCCTTATATACGCCCATGCCCTGATGTTCCACCACGTCGCACAGTGGGGCCAAATGACATTTCGTGTTTCAAAAAAGGCTACAGGCTCTAAATCTTAACCGACTTCAATGCACTTTTTTCAAAATGAAAGCTAATACAATTTACAACAACTTTGTCTGGCCAGATTTTTCTTTTTTGTTCCCCCCGTGAATTATTTACACGTGATTTAATAAACAAGGGAACCAAAAGAGAAAAATCGAACTTATACAATTGAACATAAGTTAAGTTCGTTTTTTCTTTTTTGGTTCCCTTGTTTATTAAATCACGTGTAAATAATTCACGAACTTATACAATTGAACATAAAAAAAATATTTTATTTTTCATCTAACTTAATATGAGCACTGATATCGTTGAAATTTAACGTTCAAATCCTGATTAGACTTGGAAAAAAATCACACTGACATCTTCAAAGCGTAAATTTATCCTAATTCAACAATGAGATTAATTGATATAATATGATTTTTGAATGATTTAAAAATAGATTTTGATTTTTTCCAAGTCTAATCAGGGTTTGAATGTTTAATTTCAACCATATCAGTGCTAATAAGTTAGATGAAAACTGAAATATTTTTTTATGTTCAATTGTAATAGTTCGAAGAAATGTTTACACGTAATTTAATAAACAAGGGAAACAAAAAAGAAAAATCTGGCCAGACAAAGTTGTTGTAAATTTTATTAGCTTTTATTAAAAAAAAAGTGCATTGAAATCGGTTAAGATTTAGAGCCTGTAGCCTTTTTTGAAACACGAAATGTTGTTTGGCCCCACTGTGCGTCGTCTCCAAAGGCGCTGACTCAGAGACAACCCTATAACATAACTTTCATGTACACTGTTTTTGTTCTTTTTTTTTTCTTTTTGTATATGTATGTGTGTGCGTATGTGTATTTATGTATTTAAACATACATATAAATTCTATTTATGTATTGTGTCTTAAGCTAGAAAAATTGTAAACATAGAAAGATAGTGAAAAATTATTACTCATTATATATATATATATATATATATATATATATATATATATATATATATATGTGTGTGTGTGTGTGTGTGTGTGTTATGGCTCTTGGAACAAATACACACACTTTAAGAACAGTAACATTATGTTTATTCAACCTACACAATACAGGATGCAATACTGCCAACATACCAGCAACAATATATGTATATACAATGTGTGGGCAGCGTTACAGTGGCGCGCTCTGTAAATAACAGGGCCGCCACATGGGGGAGGGGGGGGGCTGCCGGGTACATTTGTCCCGGGCCCAGGCGCTGTAGGGGCCCGGGCCGGGCCTCGTTAATTGGAAAAAAAATGTATAGGTTAAAAAGAATGGGGTTTAGAAATATAGACGGGCGTAGCTTATATTTTTTTGAATTGGATCTATACTTTTTTAATGTAAATAAACGACAAAACAAGTGCAGTCCCAGAATAGTATATTTCATTAGGAGTCGTAATAAAACTACAAGTACCGAAAGTGACCTTTGCTGCACCGATTGTCGGCTTTTATTCTCATTTCGCTCAAAACTCATGATGAAAATAATTTTAAAATGTCAAAAGTCCTATAGCAAAGTACTAGATTTTTTTGTCTGGCTCTGAGAAGTGGAGGCCCGGCTCTGAGATGTGGCGGCCCTGGTAAAGAAGTACAACAGAAAACATATACTTTTAATGAGCGTTTTATAGGCATTATGAAAGAATCACAATTGTGTTTTAGTTGTTTACGTTTTTCTCGGAACCGAAGCAAAAACGAGAAAAATGCCAAAGGACTTTTTTTCCTTAGGAAGTTTTGCCGTTTATTTTGGGGGCACTCTAAGGGGCCAAACTGTTCAGAGGTTTGGCCCCTTGCAGCATTACAGGCATCACATTGCACATTGACAGACAGACGGCATTTGTGCATTGCTCTGCTGTAATGTGTTCCCTGGCCCATCTGATGCGACGGATGAGGTACTCCCTTGAGTCAATGGGCTCCCTGTAGAACAAATCTGTAATGTGTCCTCATACTAAGACGTCCAAGGGCGTGAGATATGAAGATCGAGCCGGCCAAAATACCGGCCCACCACGTCCTATCCAACGCAATGGAAGGTTACTCTCCAACCAATTTCGTGCGGTCCTCCCTTAGTGGGCTGGACAACTGTCGATTTGGTCTACAGGGAGCCCATTGGCTCAAGGAAGCACCTCATCCATCGCATCAGGCCTGGGAATAGATTACAGAAGAAAAATGCACAAATGCCAACCAGTCTGTCAATGTGCAATGTGATGCCTGTAATGCTGCAAAGGGCCAAACCTTTGAACAGTTTTTGAAGTGACTGTAAGGAATTATTAGAAGAAGAAATTCTATTTTTTAAAATTATGTATGCGTCCAGTGTTAAATGTTAAACTGTTTTAAGAATTAAAACTTTAATTTTATTAGGAATTGAAAGATTTTCTTTTGTGTCATCACTTTCCTCCGAAGAAAAGTAGCTATGCTAACTTATGTTTAACTTGCAGCTTTACATGAACTCATTTAATTTTTTCGACCAGGAAGATATTTTGTTGTTTTGTTTTGAGCTGAATGGTTGTCTTCTCCCCTCCTATGTAGCCATGAGTTATAGATTAATATAGTACTATATACATGTTGTGCTCAGTAAAGGTTGTAAATTTCAATAAAGAATTATTAAAAAATAAAAAAATTAAGGCTTGATTCCAATATAAGTTTTACTATTTCACTACGTATTAGGAAAATGAAGAAAAGAAAGAGAAATTTGTGTTTTGACAAAGTCCTTTACCATATTCAATTTGGAGTTTGTCAAGTGCTTTTCTCAACTCATAAGCTTGTTTATCAGCTGCTTCCAAATGAAAAGAAAGTGTTGCATTCTGAACAGCTTGTCGTTTTATCAGGCGCCGGAGCCGAATAATATCCAAGTTGTTTAAAACTGTGTCCATTTCTCCTGAAACCTCTAAATCATAGTCTAAACTTTTCTTCTTTCCATCCTAAAAATTGAAGAATTTGAGGATAGTTAAATATCTAATTGGACTTTTATTTCTAGGAAATAACAAATGCATGTTTCATGTTGTTCTTTCATATCTTTACAGTATCGGCTAAATTCTAGACGTACAATAAAACCAATTTTCTTGTATAGTTTAAAAAAATAATTTATTTACGTTCCAAAATATTGTTCTTTTACACTGAAAAATATTTATATTTGGAACTAAAGAACTACTTTATCATTAAAATAGAAATTGAAGCAATTTTATACACGTAGCTAACTAGGAAAAAACAAAAACATTTTCAGGCCTTGTTTTGTCTGACTTTCCCTTACAAGCATAATCGGTGCCTCTACATTGTGCTACGAGAACCATGAATAATAGTTAATGTAACCAGAATTAGACTAACACTCTCGGAATTAGTCCATTAATAGTCAAATAATAAGGCCTAACTACTGGAAACCCCACTTCTCACATCTATCACCAATTAAAATTAGCACACAGTGAGCTTCATATCTATTACCGGCATTAAATTCTCTTCCTTTTAGCGCGGTTCCTCCCTCCCCGATAGGGAGGAACCCCGCTTATAAGGTTGATACAATGAAACAATCCGGCAGTGCCGACTAGAAAATTTCGCGTTTCAGAACCCCTAGAGACCGAAAATAACGGTGGTAAAAATTTGTATATATATATATATATATATATATATATATATATATATATATATATTCGTCTGTTCGCGGATTTCTGGCCTCCCTAATGGTCCGATTTTGATGAAATTTGGTACAAAAATCTGTCGCCCGATTTGAAAGGTCAAGTTCGTTAACCAGCAAAATCCGCCCACTGGAAGATGGCGTTTGGGGCGAAATTCGCGCAAAAAAAATCGTAACGCTTACGTTTTAGCGCGGTTCCTCCCTCCCCCATAGGGAGGAACCCCGCTTATAGGGTTGATACAATGAAACAATCCGGAAGTGCCGACTAGAAAATTTCGCGTTTCAGAACCCCTAGAGACCGAAAATAACGGTGGTTAAAATTGGTATATATACATATATATGTATATATATATATATATATATATATATATATATATATATATATATTTGTCTGTTCGCTCTCTAGATAGAAGACGAATGGTCCGATTTTGATGAAATTTGGTGCAAAAATCCTTCGTCCAATTTGAAAGGTCAAGTTCGTTAACCAGCAAAATCCGCCTACTGGAAGATGGCGTTTGGGGCGAAATTCGCGCAAAAAAAATCGTAACGCTTACGTTTTTGAGTTCATAAGCTTCTAAGTACTCGTTTTATATGATTCCTGGGCTAGGAAAACGAATGAAACCATTTTCAAGGCGATAGCTTTAACCGTTTTCGAGAAAATTGGAAAAATATTTTTTGAATACCGTTTTTGGTTTGGGTACTTAGAATCATGGGATTCAGTTGAAACATTTTCTGCATGTTCTACTTTCATACGTTTGGAGTTAAGGAAGGGTTAGAATAAAATATTTTATTAACAGACATAAAAAGTTTTAGTAACTTTGTTTACTTTCCTTAATATCTCCAAAAAGGTTGAAAATCTTGGTAAACGGAAGAATACCATTAGAAAGCTTATTAAATGCTCTAAAAAAAGGTTCTAATGAAAGTTTTGATTAGGCGATGTCAATCGGAGAAATAAGAGCTTAAAACTTTAAAGTAATTGATTTCGCTTATTCGAACTGTTCTTTTTGTCTGTTTTTTATTCCTGGTTATTTTTTAATTGCTTATTGTTGGATAATGTAATTGAAAATAAAACAGGTTAAGAAAAATAAGAAAAACAATTTAATGTTAGCGATATGGATTTCCAAGATATATAGCTTTTCAACTGCCTAGCGTCCTTCCTAGGGAGGGTTCTTTGTCTTTGATTTTGGTACTTAGAATTATGGGATACAGTTGAAACATTTTCTGCATGTTCGAGTTTCATCAACACTAATATGTTGAAATTTTTGTTACGTTTAGAGTAAAGGAAGGGTTAGAATAAAATATTTTATTAACAGACAAAAAAAATGTTTGGTAACTTTGTATAATTTCGTTAGTATCTCGAAAACCGTTGACAATCTTATGAAGCGGAAGATTACCATTCGGAAGCTTACTAAATGCTCTACAAAAAAGGTTCTGAAGAAAGTTTTAATTAGGCGATGTCAATCGGAGGAAAAAGTGCTTAAAGCTTTAAATTAATTGATTTCGTTTATTCCAATGGTTCTTTTTGTCTGTTTTATTTCTCGTTATTTTTTAATTGCTTATAGTTGGATAATGTATTTGACAATAAAACTTGTTAAGTAAAATAACAAAAACAATTTATTGTTAGAAATATAGATTTCCAAGATTCCAAGACCTTGTCACTAGCGGGTCTGTTTCTAGTGTAGCGGACCCTTCCAGGTAAGATTGTAAATCATGACCTTTCAAGACTTTACTACTCACAGGAATGGCGTTAGTGACCTTAAGGGTTGACACGCTATTATAATAATTAATTTAAAAAAAAAGACTGGTGGAACCAAAATAATAACTGCTTCTATTTTAATCTTTCCAAATTAGACTAGGGATATGAACGGAACCGCGCTAAGATGATACAGTCCTGCGAGACGGACTTTTTTGAGTTCATAAGCTTGTAAGTACTTGTTTTATAGGCTTCTTTGGCTAGGAAAGCGAATGAAACCATTTTCAAGGCGATAGCTTTAACCGTTTTTGAGAAAATTGGAAAAATAGTTTTTGAATACCGTTTTTGGTTTGGGTACTTAGAATCATGGGATTCAGTTGAAACATTTTCTGCATGTTTTACTATCATTAAAACTAATATGTGAAATTTTGGTTACGTTTGGAGTTAAGGAAGGGTTAGAATAAAATGTTTTATTAACAGACATAAAAAGGTTTGGTAACTTTGTATATTTTCCTTAATATCTCGAAAAAGGTTGAGAATCTTGGTAAACGAAAGAATACCATTAGAAAGCTTACTAAATGTTCTACAAAAAAGTTTCCGATGAAAGTTTTGATTAGGCGATGTCAATCGGAGAAATAAGTGCTTAAAACATTAAAGTAATTGATTTTGCTTATTCGAACTGTTCTTTTTGTGTGTTTTTATTCCTTGTTTTTTTTTAATTGCTTATAGTTGGATAATGTATTTTACAATAAAACAGATTAGGCAAAATAAGAAAAACAATTCATTGTTAGAAATATAGCTTGCCAAGAGAAAGATTCGATGACGTCTTTTGAATATTTTCAATTGCCTTTATGCTGTTGGTTTTTTTATTTTATTTTTTAATTGATTTTATCTGTAGAATTATTACTATAGTAAAAATACACAGGAATATGTGAAAATTTTGATATTTTCCAATTCATTGAAACGTATGAAATGAAGTATCGGTAGAAGAGGTTTCTAGGGTCTTGCGGACCCGACCCCAGGTATAGCCATAAAACCCTTTGAACAAAGGCCAAGGAAAATATTATCTGTTTCTATTCTATGCTTTTCAAATGAGAATAGGGATATGAACAGGAACCGGGGTCTCCCGTGGTCTAATGGCTAGCGCCTTGGATTCATAAGCGGGAGATGGTGGGTTCGATTCCCAACCTCCGGCAGGAATTTTATCATCCCACGGCTCGTTGGTAAAATTCCTCGCTACACCCTGGATGTCGGCGCTAATGACCTAGATGTAGATGCGCCGTAAAAAAAAAAAAAAAAGAAAAAAAAAAAAATGAACTGGAACCGCGCTGAGATGACGCAGTTCCTGCGAGTTGGACTTTTTTGTAACCTCTATGTTTTCTACTATTGCGGATTCACGCTTTTGCGATAGATCATAAAGTTATAGAATGCTTTAAAACAAAGAAAAAGAGAGACGGTGATGGTCAAAAATGTTCTTGGCCTTGGGACTAGGGATGTTCCGATACCATCAAAGTATCGATACCTCATATGAGTAGTACTCAAATCATTTTTCGATACTACTCATACAAATACCCCTAATGTATCGATACTTACTGATATCGATACGTTTGATTTTTTGTAATGAAACTTACTTAGCAAAGTTAACAAAAATTATCTTTTATTGTTAAGTATATTAAACAAAAAACTCTTTAGCATCAATATTTCCCCAAAACAATAACTGCTCTAGGTATTTTGGAGACAATCTGTTCCTTGTTACCGATAACCGAGCGAGAGAGGGCTTTCGCTCCCTCGTTCTGTCTGATACCTTCTGTCAGTCTGATTTATAGATGGGTAAAATCTTTCTTTCCAAAGAACTATTCTTTTAGGGATAGTTCTTCTTATTCAACTACATAGTTCAATGAACTACATACTTCATTTTTTATTTGAAGCTATAAATAAATAACAAAATTTATAACTTAGAGGATTTCTTAATTACTAAATCGAATAAATAAGAGCTATACCGTACTTTTTTTTACATAATATTTATAATCTTTACAAATTATAAAGTGTAAGATGATCAAGTGTGTTGATACAGATATTGATATGTACATATGATCAAAACGGAAAAAATTAAAATAAAATAAAATAAGTACAAAATTTGGAAGAAGCCAACCATTGTTGACACTTCATTAGTTATTTAACTAAATATTTCAATCATTCCAGAGGGATCAGGTAAGTAACTTATCTCGGGGCCACTGTCTCTTAAGCCGCCTGGGGGGATTGTCCGGGTGGGATTGTGATGATAAGGATTGAACTTCAGGATTAGGATGGTGAGACAATTTGGAATGGAAAATTTGGAAACGGGTTTTAGCAAGGTCAAGGACAAATGGGATGTTAAGGTCATTATGTAAGGTTTTGTTAAATACGTAGAAAGGTGCGTTGACAATTTTGCGGAGAACTTTTGACTGGAATGCCTGTATGCTGTTAATGTTGGATGTTTTTGCAGATCCCCAGAGTTCAAGTCCGTATGTCCAAATGGGTAGAATGATTGTTTTGTATATAGTAAGTTTGTTCTGTATCGATAATTTAGATGAAGGTCCAAGGAGATATTTATTGATTGTATTTTTCTTTTAATCTACTCTCTGAAACAAATGAATTGGCGAAAGACTCATGTCGATATCATTTTTCAAACTCAAGAAATAAAAACGTCCGTCACGCAGGAGCTGCATAACTAAGCCTTTTCCTCAGAATTTGGGTAGTGTCGAGTGCATTCCTGAATAATTTGCTTAAAACAACTTATATAAATGAAATAAAAACATGAATAGTTCTGCTCTTTTGCATTTGTAATGAGCAACTGTTTCAATTATTAATTTAGTAATTAATTTCCTTCCAGAGTTTTGTGTAAGCGTGGTACTTACCAAATGCACAAAGTAAGCATTTTCGTCTATTGATCTTGCTGACTAATCAAAAGACCCCGACACAGTAATAACGCAGAAACAGGATTCACCGCTACTAGTGGAAGAAATTAGACTCTACAACCCACATAAAGTCATAAGAAAACAGAGGCGCTCCTAGTGGGAGCTTGGCCAAGTAACGTTTTGGCTGGTAAATTCTAATCAAACATAGTAGAGAGTACACATGCAAAACCTCTATACCTCTATTGAGTTTTCCATATTTTGTAAAGCTTTCCTTGAATATCTCCCGTTTAATGTATTTCGTCCATCGACATTTGGCATGAGGAGATCAACAACTCCCTTTCCACTTTTCCTGTTTCTGAAAATTATTTTCATTAGGTACACAGCATTACAATATGATGAGATTAAAACATTAGCCATGTCATGCATTCCATTTTAACCATTTTGTTTGAGTTGTTCTTTCGTGTATATTTTCACAAATGCTTATTAAAAAAGCACCAAATATAATTTCCTACAAATTAACATTAATGCATGAGGAGAAGATCTTATATCATTAGGAGAATGACTTAACGCTCTTATATCGTTATAAGAATGTATAAGGGATGTTAATGTGTCATTTGTTTTGCAGACATATCGTTCTTTTATGTGCGTTAAAGTCGGTTATCGAGTTGTGCAAACAAAACAACCTCCGATGCACATTTATAACTAATTGTTATATTTTCCCTACACTGTGTTTGTTAAACAGCTGGCTGACATTGTTTAGAAATAGAAAGACATTACTAAAGACAAAATTACTTACCAAGATTTAACATTACTGAAGACGACGTTACTTACCAAGATTTGATCAAACAAACCTCTACCCTAATACTAACCCAGTGGCAAGACTCTTGGACGAGACTTGTGAAAACAAACTAAGACAGATCAAGCAAACAGTAGCGGAATGGCCATCTAGCAGGAGAGGTACACGGAGAGAAGAAGTCGTACTGACTCGACTCCGTATTGGACGTACCCTGCTTACTCACGCACACCATATGACTATAACAGACCTATTTGTGAACAATGTAAAGAAATACTTACAATAAAAAACTGACAAACTGTAGACGACGAGAACATTTAGACATATCTGTGGAATTGACCGAACTTCTAATAGATGACAACCAACATATTGAAGCAATAATTAAACATCCTAAAAACACTAACATATATACAATGTTCGTTAACCAGCAGAATTCGCCTACCGGAACGTTGTTCGGCAAAATTCGCGCGAAAAAATCGTAGTGCCTGCGCATTTGCATTCCAGGTACATGCTTTATAGATTTTTACGTAGAGAAACGAATGAAACTATTTTTAAGGCGATATATTTAACCCTTTTCGAGAAAAGGGAATAAAACTAGTTTTTTTTTAACAATTTGCCGGTTTGGAAACTTAGAATCTTTGGATTCAATTAAAATATTTTTCACACGTTTGAAATTCATGCAATCTAAGTTGTTTAAATTTTGGTTATGTTTGGAAGTATTAAAACAAATATTTTATTAACAGACAAGTTTTGGGATCTTCGTATATTTTTTTAAATGTCTCGAAAACGGTGGGAAATCGTGTTAAGTAGAAAGCGGCAATTTAAAAGCTTACTAAATACTCTAACAAAAAACTTTTGTTAATCATTTACGGTGGGACGATGTCAATCGGGGAAGTAAGCGCTTAAAACTTCGAAATATTTGTTCTTTTGATCGAGGTTCTCTCTCTGTTTTCCTTACCGTAAAATGGGGCCACATTAGTACAGTGTGGTGGAATTGGTACAAACTATACTGCTTATATATTTGTCTGATCGCTCACAGACACATATATTAGTATATATTTGTCTGCACTTTTTGTGAGAAACATATCGGTTATAGCGTTTCCAAGACTGAACGTTGAGAAAGAGAATGGAGTTTTGTGAGAAACTTATCGGTTATAGAGTTTCCAAGACTGAACGTTGAGAAAGAGAATGGAGTTTTGTGAGAAACTTATCGGTTATAGAGTTTCCAAGACTGAACGTTGAGAAAGAGAATGGAGTTTTGTGAGAAACTTATCGGTTATAGCGTTTCCAAGACTGAACGTTGAGAAAGAGAATGGAGTTTTGTGAGAAACTTATCGGTTATAGCGTTTCCAAGACTGAACGTTGAGAAAGAGAATGGAGTTTTGTGAGAAACTTATCGGTTATAGCGTTTCCAAGACTGAACGTTGAGAAAGAGAATGGAGTTTTTTCCCGCTTAGGTTATACTGTCTGTTTCTTATTGTGGTGCCAAAAATCTTATTTCTATTTGAGATTTCATTTTATATTCTTCACGAAAAACCAAAACCTATCAATAAATGCTTCTATTCCTTTACTAATGGCAGTAGGGATATGAAGGGAAGCGGATATAAGATGACGCAGATCCTTCCAGTCGGACTTTTTTAATGTTAATTAAAATGAGAGAGAAATGAATGTTGAATGGCAGAATACCTGATACAGGTAACAAAAGATAAATGGCGTTTCAATAAACTTAAATCTTATAAACAAAGGTTTGACTACCACTGGCTTTGTGCTACTTATACTTATCAATGTGACAATGATTTTTGAATTGATTAATTAATAATCTAAAAATCATTGATTTAGATGTACCAATCTCTTCCAGCCAAGAAAGAGACGTCGGGGGATCTCAAAATAAAACTTATTCCCGATGGGAATATAAGAAAAAAAAAAACAAAAACAACTCACAGAAGTGGGTTTATTTCTTCGATATTTACGGTTTGAGGTGATGAGATCCGTTTATAGCATTTATGAACCTCACTGTGAAACCGGCTATGATCGAGTAGTTGCTGCGTCAGTACCAATACCTGCAGAGCAAAAGAAAATAATGAGTTACAATTAAGATAATAATTACGATAAGTGACTGAAGAGATGTAAGTTCCCACGTGTTTTCAGAACACGTCGATTCGCATGTTTTTGTATGTGTGTTTATGTTTAAAAACGCGTAGAAAACCTATCATCTAAACACGACTGACGATAGATTAGCTTAATGGACGTAGTTGTTTTTATCTAGTATCTTTCCAAGATAAATGCCTTCTTGGTTAGGCACACCTCTTTTGTAAGTTTTGAGTAACTGATTTTATGTTGCGGTCATTCAACACTTATCTTTTTATTTCATTTTTTTTTTCATATTGTAGTCCTTATCGTTACTTACTACGATTTTTTTCATGCGAATTCAGCTAGTTTTGACTTCTAACTATTTTCAATACAGAGGTGTAATTTATAAGCTGAAGGATGGTGTGGCCATGGGCAGCCGCCTCGCGATGTGGCAGTATGGGGAAGAGGAACTTAAGAAATGCCTCCAGCTCATGAACAATACGCACCCGGCTATCAAGTTTACCATCGAATAGGAGAAGGACGGAAGATTGCCTTTCCTAGACCTCTTGATCATCAAAGGAAACAATGGTGACCTGAAGCACACTGTCTACAGGAAGCCAACGGCCACAGGGAGATACCTAAACTCGGACTCTCACCACCACAGGGGACACATGATGAGTATTGTCAGGATCTTAGCACATAGAGCCATCAATCTGTGCAGTAGTCAGACACTCATGAGGATGGAATTCGAGACACTGACAAAGTATGTATGTACAAAGCATGTATTTTCTTTCAAACGTTATATACGCACACACATGGTCTTAGCAAATCCAATATAATGTTCAAGATCTTCTTTAATTGAGAGTGAATAACTGGTCGGTGGGCCCATAATATATATTCTTTGATATTTATACGTCCAGTACTCACTATGTTACATAATGGAGCATATTTCGGACAATCCGTTGACTGGAAATGGTGAGAAATTTAAAGAATCATTGGTCGACCGTTGTAGCCACGTTTCATGATGAACACTGAAATTGTTTTAACGTTTGAAGGGAAATACATTAAATAGTAAAGTAATATATATTATTGAAGGGAATGTAATGCTCTACAAGCCTATAGGCAACGTTTATTTTTTGGGTCCATCATTGAAGAGTTATCTAGTCAGAAAGAGCAAACAATGTGCGGCAAAAGTGCTTTTCCCCAAAATTACAGACTTTCAAGAGCGGATATGTCGAAAACTAAAGATATCTCGAAAAGCTTGATTGGATAGAACTTATAGGGCATTTAATCAGCTTTAATTTGGTATAGAATGGTCATGTCGCTAGGGCGCAGGGTTTCCGAGATATAAGTGTAAACTCAAAAAATTAGATCTTCTAAACCCCCCTCCTCCCGGCTCAAAGGCTACAGACGGGGACTTTTGATATTTTCACTTCCTAACTAGCCCAAACAAAGTCACGAAATTTTTGTTCCTAACATTTCCATCTATAGCTGTTTTTGAGCATTCATTGCCTGGACTGATAATAGATCCGAGAGGAAGAAAGGATTTTCAGTCGAATAAGGGAGCGGGGGAAACTACTCCGGTAGTCTGTAGCAGTGGTGGCTAAATCTGTGTCGAATCATCCCGTTGACTGACTAATTTTTTTTTTTTTTTTTTTTGTAATTTGCAATTTTTGCTATGTTAGAGGCATTGGGCAAATTACCTATGATAGTTAAATTTGTATTTTATTTATGTGTTTACTTGTTTCGTGCCTTTGTAAACATCTTTAGTAAAGACGAGACCTCAAAAAGCAACCACTTGCTAATTCAATCCACCTGACCACCAAACGGATCAGTTCTTCAGCTCTTCATAGCACCATTGAAGACTTCAAGTTCAACGTTGGAGGTGCGGTGGCCGTTAATGTTAAGGTGTGAGCACTTAACACTCCGTTCCAAGAGTCGTGGGTTTGATTCCCAGTATGGGGGGGGGGGTGGCTTTTCTTTCGAAAAAAGAAAAGGCATCAGCACTATCCTGGCTAGAAAAGGGCGGTAATCTAGAGATAACCCGTCCTAAAATTCTTAGTTAATAATAATGGACGTTAACATTTAAATGAATAAATACATTAAATATAAGATTATATTTTCTCAGGGGATTTCTTGTATGATAGAGCAGTTGTAAGTTTATTTTACCTTTTCGTTCAACAACTCGATGTACATATGAAGGCTTTTGTCTTTGTCACTGATCACTATTGGTGGTGTCATCACTTTTCTGCATTTAACCAGTGATAGAAGCTCAAGAAGCAAGCTGCGCAAACTGAAAACGTATTCTAGGTAAACATTAGGTGAATTAAATTAAGGATAACAATTGGTGAGACAAAAAAAAAAAAAAAAATAATAAAAAATAAATAATTCTGTTTCTGTTTGCCTAAAAACTATCCCGAGAACGGTTTACTTCAAGCTTGAGTGGCTAATCTAGTGTCGTATTCACATTCACATAAACGTATTTATTTTTTTTTCAAGGCCCAAGTGTGCAAAAATGTGTAAAATGACTAAGTGTGCAAAGTCACAGCCTTGATTAAAATCTTCCAAGAAAGAGTCATGAAAGAAATGGAGATATTTTGGCGTCTTGTTCCTGATTTTTTAATCCTTTGGGATATGTCATAGAAAAGGAACATGGGATAACACGAGCCCTGGTGAAACCCAGTGATCTTTTTTGAACTATTGGTTGAATAATAAACATTAAATTAAAAATTTGATCCCTGGAAGAAACATCAAGATATTTTAATGTTTATGACCTGACACTAAACGAACCCCTCAGACTCTCAACAATTATCTAGTGTGGAATTTTAGCCAGTTTGTGATGGGAAGACGTCGTTTTCACGATTTTATTCTAACTTAATAAGATTTTCAGGAAGATTCACGCCGGTGGTGTTATTTCCCTTATCAGAATATATCATTTATTGCCTTAACCAAAATTTGGGCTCTAATTATTCAAGTATTAAGAATATATAAGTCAGGCAGATTACATGATAAATTTTAGAAAATGGCTGGAGGAATAGGATTTTCCTGGCACTAGCATCAATACTCAGCGGGTCATCCATGTGCGCTTTTTAAAGAGCAGCAATGAGAATAAAGCCTCTAATGGAAATCTCTAAAGAGACATTAAGAGCAAGCCCATTCTGCAATTAACTTTAGATGACTGGGCAGTCGGTGCCCATATAATACGGACTAATTAATCTTATGGGGAATTTGAACAATTAACAGACATCAGTGCGTCAAGATTCGTCTCGGCGCCGACAGTTAATGGAGTATTCAGACAAATAAAAATAGTCACTGCTTTCACAAATATTTGTTTAAATTATAAGCATTAAGCGCTTCCAGCAGTTCCGCCAACGTGGAAAGACCTTTGTTAACACAATAACAGCTTTGTTGCAAATAAATACAAACATAAATAATATTCTTCTGAATTAACATCACAACTTTAAAAAAAAAAGCCAACTTTCCTTACAAGACAAATCCAAATTAGACAATAAAAACTAAATTTCTTTTATGTACCAATATTTGTGGTTTGTCAACAATATTATATATATTTACTTGTTAGGGATTATCCACAAGGATTTTCTGAGGTATAAATTATTTCCACATATACTTTATTTTTGATCTTCACCTCAGCCAAATTTTAATTAATGAGCTAATTACAATTCCTCATTTAAACGTTTCGGCCTCAGGGCCATCCTCATTAAACTTATTTCATCAATCCACATATATTCACCCTCTTTCCACAAGGGCTTGTCATCACTTTCAATCTATAACTTTAAATTTATGGGCTTGTCCATCTTCTATCACTAAAACTTATTTACATTTTTAAACATTTGAATTACCCCAGACCATGTGGCCACAACTCTCCACCATTTTCTATTTACACTATCTATGGATGGTGTAAATAGGAAATAGGCTGTAAATTGGCTGAGGTGAAGATCAAAAATATAGTATATATATATATATATATATATATATATTTGGTTTTAGAGCCCGCACCTGGACGATTTGCTCTAAAATTTGTAAAGTGCAGGCCAAATAAAAGATCCCTAAAGTCAAAAAATGAATACAATGAAATATATAATTAAAACAACTAGAATTAATAAATGTATACTATATAACCGAAAAAAAAAAAAAAAAATGAACATGTGAACTATAAAATTAAATACAAAGAAATAATACATTTAAATAGTGAACACCTAGTGCCTATGGTAGTGGGTTCGATTCTCACTGCAGATGGTGGCTTTTCTTTCGAAAAAAGAGAACGCATTAACCTTTTCCTGGCTAGAAAAGAGTGTCAATTTTTTTTTCTAGATAAATTTTGGGAGTACAATCACAGACACAAAAACTCTACACCACAGAAATTCTTACCGATTTGTTTCATTTATTTGCTCTCGTAGCGCTTTCCTCAGATTAATGTTCTCGCGGTGAAGAGTCTGATAGCTGCTTTCTAAATCACTTCTTTTAACCGTGGCCAGTAACTCGAGGCTCACTCCTGAGTATATACAGAAACATAAAATAACACATAAATCCATTTAAAAAAATAAATCATTATTTATGTTACATTTTATAAATTTAAAATATCTGATTTACAGTAGGCCCTACCGTCAGCCAGCCTTTTAGAATAAAGATATAACAAAAGAAAATCATTAGGCCAAAGCAAACCACCTATGAATAAATAAGATTTTTGCTTATTTATAAGGTCAACAAAAAACCCGCAACTAATAAATATGATATCAAAAATATCAGGCTGCACCGTATGAAATGTCAGTTTTGTTTACTTAGCGATTTAATCCTTTCCCTTTTTTATTTCACTATTTACAAAAGTCATTCTTATTCATATAGAATTAAAGCTCTTTTATTCCTATTATTTAATCAGTAACTTGCGTAGTGCGTCGTGAGAACGATCCTCTGAGAAAAAAATAAAACTTAAATTATGACTTCAACGGAAATCCGTATTATTTTTCGTTATGAATTTAAGCTCGGTCATAGCGCTGCTGAGGCGTGTATGAACATTAACATGGCGTTCGGGGAGGGAACGGTGAATGAACGAACTGTTTACCGGTGGTTTTCCAAGTTTCGAAGTGGAAATTTTGACCATGACAACGAGGAGCGAATAAGGCCAGAAACCAAGCTTGACAATGACCACCTGAAAGAAAGGGTTTTTTTTTTCCTGTTTTCCACGTTGGAGTAACCCTCCATCGTGGGAGTTTATTTAAAGTACGAGTGCCATCCTTTTGGATACTGCACGTATTTTGATTACGTACATAGGTGTATAAGACATTTTAATTTAATGTTTAACACAATATTGAATAATAATAAAAAAGAAAACTAACAAAAAAAAAAAAAAAAAGAGGAAAAAAAACAAGTAAAGAAAACAAATAAAGAAATATATACATATGTAATAAGTTACATATGTGTACAATCAGATGATTTCATTGAATGTTGCAAGGTCCAAATTTTTAATAAATGCATCAAATTCCTTAAAATATGTAAGTAGTAAGTCAGGTTTGTCAGTGGGCCAAGTTCCGTCCTGTAAGGTAATGTCCTTAATGAGTTTTGTCCTGGGTCCGTCCAGTAATGTACAGTCATACAGGAGGTGGTCGTAAGTTTGTTCAGTTGTATTGTCGCATTTACATGTGTCATTTCTGATTAATTTAAATCTGTATAAATAACTTTTCGTCGGTCCATGTCCTGATATAAATTGTGTTACTTTAAAGTTATTTAGTGTTAATTTTGTCTCTTGAGTATTGTAGGTATGAATTTGTGTAAATGTCTTCCTTTAGTTGTGTTCGTCCATCTTTCGTCCCATTTTCGCATTGATTCGTCTCTTAGACGTGTTTTTATAGTCTGTGATGTAAGTTTAGAGTAAGATATAGGTAATGTCGTGACCTTTGAAGCTGATTTTTCGAGTAAGTCAACTGTCTCGTTCCATAATTGTCCAGAATGTCCTTTAATCCAGGTTATTGTAACTGTCACATTTTTCTGTTTACACATAATAAGTAGTGTTCTAATGTTTTCAGTCTGTTCGTTATGATTTTGGCTGTTGTATATTCGTGCTATGTTTGTCTTGCTGTCAGTGTATATTATGCATGTGCCTCCGTCGTGACATATAGAATATAGTGTTTCTACTGCTTTTATAATTGCAAGGTTTTCTGCCTGGTTGTTCGTACATAGTGGTGATAGTCTGTATTGTCCTCTGTGAATAGTTATGTCGTCTTTTAGTATTATGTATGCAGATCCAACACAGTCATTGCTTTTACTACCGTCCGTGTAAATGTGATAAGTCCATGTTGTTTCTACATCGTCAGTCGGTACATTGTTGTCTTTAGGGTGTAACCAGTTCGTGAACCGTATGTCTTGTTCTATGTCATGTGCTGTGATATTCTGATAAGTAAAGTCTTCTGGAATTTCTTTCAATTTCAATAACCTATGTAGCCTTATCATTTCCTCAGCTTTGATGTGAATTGGCAATGTGTTAGCTAAAACACATGATGCTTCATAAGATAATGTACGATATCCCCTAGATATTTTAATCGCTGTACTCTTTCTAGTTTTTTCACATTTCTTTTCACACTCAAAGCATGGCCCCATATTTCAATCCCGTACGTCAAAATGGGGACTATCGCCCCTTTGTAGATTGTGGCTAATGCGTCAGAATTAAGACCCCAAGTGACTCTGGCGGCCATCGATAGTCCATTTATTATTGAAAATAGTCGTGTTTGTAAGTTAGTAGTCCGGGGCGCTCTGGACGCGGGAAGGTCCGGACCGCCCCGGAGTCATGAAACCTACTCCATCAAGTCATGATGAGATAATTCCCAATATGTGAAAAATGAAAACTGATATGAAAGAAAGGGTTGAAGCTTGTCCAAAAAGCACTAGGGAATATGCCAAAGAACTCGGAGTAGGAGCAACGACAGTTTCAAGACAGGTACAGCCTGATAATAAATATGATAATAAAATAATAAATATCAAACATCAAAAATAGTAAATATGATTTATTAATTAATGCTCTACCAGTTCCACACCTTTAGTTCCTCATCAATGAGGGTTTGTATCTAATAACAGCCACATTATGCAAGTAGTTTAGTTGATTTTGTGTTTAATAATATTATTTTCTTTTTCTATAATCCTTAAATTGTCAAAATGAAATTTAACTCCATGATATGCCAAAAGTAGTTTTATTCTCGCCCTAACCCCCCCCCCTTTTTGGAACTCTGCTTTATCCTCTCTCTCTCTGGATTTTTTTATTAGAAGGAACTATAGTTTACTTGTTATGCTCTAAATTAGAGATAGGCGATCTGAATCGATCTTTTTAAAGATTGATCTTTTTAACACGATATATCGATTTTTTGAATTGATATCGTCGGAGCAACACCGCTAGAGAGAGAAGCCGTATTACAAACCAAATACATACACACACTCACACACATGTTGCCCCACTTCTCCTATACAGCCTTCTTTAGCATTTCAAGGGTATTATGAGGTGAATCTTGTGACCTAACTTCATCTTTAGTTTATTCCACTCATGTTCAATTGGATTAAGGTCTGGACTTCTCACAGGCCACTCTAGGTTACGGATACCTGTAGTTTTCAGGTACTTTGAAACACAAGCTGCCTTATGCGGCCGGGCATAAACAATGATTTTGCGCCAATGAGAGGCATATAAAGCACAACATGATCTTGTTATATCATTTCCAAATACCTAAAAGCATTCAAGGCCACCCCTTCGGTCGGCACCAACTCGGTACGCGGCTCTCAAGAAATGCCACCCCAGAACATGAAACTCCACCTCCAAATGACACACAGAACTTATAGTACCATTCTGCAGCTCTTCTCCACACTCATTCGTGGACATCTGGAATGTTGAGGCCCAGTCTCGTCTCACCAGTGAAGAGGATATGTTTCCATTCAATCAGTCCAAGATAGGCGTTTCCTTGCAAATCTTAGCCTCTGCCTACGATGTTGTGCAGTAAGAAGTGGCTTCTTCACAGACCTTGTTGAGATAAGGCCTGCCTCTCTCAGTCTTCTCCTAACGTTTAACTCTGAGATTGATATACAAGTTTCCAATGCCCGACGCAGTGGAATGGCGATTCCCGAGCGCTTACAATTAAATGGAAAGGTCGTCAATGGGATCAGTGACTTTTGGATCACCTGAATTTGGTCACCTTGGGTGACTTCCGATATCATTGTACCGATGTAACGCGAAGATCTTCTTTCTTCGTGAAGATTAATTATTCTTAGTGAATTATTCCGACTTAAACAACTCATTATTACACAATTTATATATATATATATATATATATATATATATATATATATATATATATATATATATATATACATATAAAAAAGAATCCGCCTACCGGAACATGGTATTTGGAGCGAAAGTCGCGCGAAAATAATCGTAATACTTACGTTTTTGAGTTCATATGTTTGCAGGTACTCGTTTTATAGGTTGAATATAGAAAACGAAAGAAACCATTTTTAAGGCGGAACAAATGTTTTTGTATTTTTTTTTGTGGGAACATAGAATCGTGGGATTCAATTGAAATATTTTCTACATCTTTGAAATTAATCTAAACTAAGATGGTTAAATTTTGGTTACATTTGGAGTTAAGGAAATATTCGAAAAAAAGATCATTAGCGGGCATAAAAAGTTTTCGGATCTGCGTATATTTTCCTAAATACCTCGAAACAATTAGGAAATCGTGGTAAGTGGAAGGAAGCCATTCAAATGCTTACTAAATTCTCTACAAAAAAAAAAGGTTCTGAAGCAATTTTCGATGGGGCAATGTCAATCGCAGAAATAACAGCTTAAAACTTTAAAAGTGTTTGTTTTGTTCTGTTGGACGGGGTTTCGTGTTTGTTTAACTCTCTTTTTAATTGGTCGTTTCTTTGTTTTAAATTGCATTTATAAGTAGAATTAGTTTTTTATTAAAAGAAGGCAAGAAAATGAGTGCCAATAACGGCTTCTATTCCTTTGCTAATAGCACTAGGGATAAGAAAGGAACCGCGCTAAGATGACGCAGTTCCTACGAGTCGGACTTTTTTTGTAGGAAACTGATAAAACTTTCGAATATGTTAAAATATGGAGATACTGGATGTAATGGAACCATGTAGATAATATCAAAGGCTTTTCCTCACAACAAGGGTTATATTGATACGGCAAAGCTTATCAACATAATGAAGGCACTGATAATGGAACATTTATCTGAAAGATGCTTAGCATTATGAACACAAAATCCTAAACGTTCGAATGGTCACCACGCGATTCCGTCTTCAAGATATTTAACAAAACATAATACAACTCGAAAACTGCTCATGTATTTTAATAAAATAATTTTGTTCAACGCGTGTGTATCATTTGGTGTTTTAGGGCCTACGGCCATAGCCACGTTGAGTACACCGGTTCCCGTAGATCACCGAAGTTAAGCAACGTTGGGCGAGGTCAGTATCTGAATGGGTGACCGGCCACGTGCTGTTGGCATTACAAAAGGGCTGTAACCTATAGATAGCCCGGCGGTAATAGCCCAAGTGTTGATACGCCGTTAAACACACACCAAAAAATAAAATAAAAAATACAGCTTTAGTAAAGAACGAATAGGCGAGGAGTGTAATTACCGCTTTGATAGGGCTACTCTCAGTTTTTCTGAGCATTTTCCCTAATTAAGTGCTTCAAATCTCGGGTTTCTGCGGGATTTCATTGGAGTAGGTGATATAATCAATTTTTTTTTTTTTTTTTTTTTTTTTTTTTTAACTTTTACAGATATTTTCATTCTGAAAAATTAAAAGTTCGAAAATAACTTTTGGGGTTTAAACGTTTTTTAAAAATACTTTTTACTGTTATTTTTCAACTTGAAAAATAAAAGTTTTAAAGTAATTGTTATTAAAATACTTAATAGGGAAAAGTTTAAAGGAATAAGTTAAAGCTACTATTGTTTATTTTTTGTTTTGTATCGACAAATATATTTCAGTAAATAAACAAAAAATAATTTTAACAGAGAGAATTTCACTTATTTTGAAGAATTTATTCAATTTCAATAGTGATATATCCTGTAAGTTTGTGAAATTTAGATTATATCTATAATCATTAAATATATACTTTAGGGTTGAAAAGGCTTTTTCAACACTTACTCGAGTAGCTGGGCTGAGGGTGTAGGATTATTGCTAGTGGAAGTGTGTATTTTCATTCATACCAGTATTCCAGGCAATGTACTCGTAAACAAACGAAACCCTAAAATTCGTGATTAAAATACTGAATAGTTTTATTTCACAATGGAAAAAAATAAATAAAAGAATTACATTAACTTTTATTTTCATGTACTTAATTTTAGAAGTTCCTAAATAACTAACATTTAAATAAAAGATTTTTTTTAACAGTTAAATTGTGGCTGTTTCGATCCTTGGATTAAATTCATCAAAAGTAAAATTAATTGATTAATGTAAGTTTTCAACAATAATATTAAGAGCCATGAACAAAATATTATCCAAGCTTTCCAAATGAAACTAGGGATAAAAATGTTATGAAAAGTCGCTACCTGCGAGTAGGGCTTTTTGACGCCTTACCTCCTTCCTTCAAGTAAAATCCATTTATTAAAAGTAAGTGTATACAAGGAAAACATGAGCATTAAATAGAGTTAATAATACGTCTACTCCAATGATCTTTTTGTAGTTTTACATATTAACTTTCAATATATTCTGTTTATGTAACTCATATTTATCTTGTATCGTTATATGTTATTATAACATTTTTGGCAGGGTCTAAATGTCACGACTGGGATGCCACAACTAAACTCTTCCATGCATTGGCTAGATCCAATTTAGTGTATGCAGCTCCAGTTTGGTCTTTGAGGTATCTGAGATATTTGGAGCAAGCAGAAACTGGGTTTTACAAGAAATTATTTCAACTAATTGGAAGTACTCCGAACTACATGATTAGATTAGAGGTTGGAGGTGACTATGTTAGAGGTTGGAGGTGACTATGTTAGAGGTTGGAGGTGACTATGTTAGAGGTTGGAGGTGACTATGTTAGAGGTTGGAGGTGACTATGTTTCTCTACAAATTATGAAATCTATGCTTTCGTGGCTCTATAAGATTTTATCTATGCCCAATGATAGATTACCAAAAATATGTTATAATCGACTATTAGCACTAGACCAAACCCCCACAAACAATGTTAAATTTAATTGGGTATCTCAAGTCAAAAATATATTTCATTCATTGGACCAAATAAATATCTGGTTAACGCAGGATCCAAATGTAATTAAAGGAAACATTCGTAATATTCTAGATGCTTATAAAACTGCTGGACAAAATAGAGATCTCGATAAAATGAGAAACTCAGGATATAGTCCAATATATAAATTTATTACACCATCCACGGGACTTGCTCATGACTTTATAACGTCAAGATTACCTTTTGTAACTCTCAAAATGATTGCACAACTCAGGACTACTAGCAACTTTAATATTAAATTTTGTATTAAAAGTGTTAATTATAGCATTAGTCCTAAAGAAATGTGTATCCTTTGTAGATCGAATGCCTATGAAGATTTGTATCATATTATGTTGCACTGCCCAATTTACTCGCCTATCAGAGAGCAATATCTACCATTGAAATACCCAGCAGATAACGCTCAATTGCATGAGATCCTAAACAGAGCCTCAAAAGAGGATTATTTCAAAATATTTCTATACCTTAAGAATATGTTAAAGCTCAGGGCTTCACTGCTCGGAGAATAATTCTACTTTGTTTTGTTATTGTTTGAATATTCCTATTTTTCCTCCTGTTTATCTATTTTTCAATATATTATATAGTATATAAATATAAATAACTAGGCTACACACAATATTTTTGTATGTATTATGATTGCCAAAACAATATTTATTTAAATAAATGTAAATAAGTTATTTTTGTAAATTATTAAGTCAAAAATATTATTAAGATATTGGTGCATGTTAAATAAAAATTAGACTAATGCATGACCCTAGTAATATTAACATTAGTTATACTAATCACATTATATAAGGCCTACTCCTCGCTATGGGGAAACCTTGTAAGCGATAAACAAAAATAAAAAAAAATAAAAATGTTATTATAACATAATTATTTCTTTATTTTTGTCTAATTTTGTTTTATAGACCTGATGAAAACTTGAACATCAGGCCGAAACGTTGGCACAAATAATAACTTATTTTTATTAGAAAATATGTAGTTTTATTCAATTTGTATGAATGAATGCCGACTTGTCCAATCTTTTAAATTCACGTAAGAGGGAGCAGATAAAGTTATGAATGATCCACTTAAACCTATATTAAAAAATCAAATCTGCATCATTATTTTGGTATTTTGAGAAGTAGAGACGTTTGTAGGTAAATTTACTTAAATTGTTGAGCAAGAACAAATATTTGTTGAGTGCAAATTATTTGAAAATGAAATCGAATAAATGTATTCTCATAGGAGAATTAGTTCATGAGCTGGAAATGGATTTATTTACTTCTATTGTATAATTAATACCAACATTATTCTCTGAATAGAATGCCTTGTTGTATCGTTTATGAATAGGAAGAATCGATTTATCAAAAGTCATTATCGATTGAGCGTTCATCTGTAACCTACTTTTCTTGTGCTATTTTTTATGTTGATGGTTAGGTATAAGGAACGTATTGGTTTGTGAAAAAATTGCAAGCATTTTTTATTTACAAGCTATTTATTTTTATGTAACAATAATTAGTGAATGGACCTCTAGAAATGTGGTAATACTATTTACTGTAGCATATCAGGAAAATAGCATATTTAAGATATATTTGAATCAAACATTACAAGATCTGATCGCTCGTATAAGAAAATACTCACCGTTCTGATTGCTCATTTTGATTGCGACTGTATTCGGGTAGGACACGAAGTGAATGTGGTGCTGCCCCAAGAGGAACTGAAAGTTGTATTGTTTCTTACAGTTGCTATAGAACCGACTGCAGGTCAGTCATCGATTCTAAGCAGTGGTTATCAACCTTATTCAGTTTCCTATCTTATACTAACTTAAGACGTGCTTTCTCACCTTATCATAATTAAATGTATCCTCTCTTTAAGTGCAATATAAGCAAAAGTCACTTTATTGGCATAAATTTACTATGTTACTTTAAACTCTTACTTTGTAACAGCAGTGATGTTTGTTCTTTGAAAGCCATTTTGGTTTTAATTTTTTTGTATTAATTGCCAAGATGTGGCATACGTAAATGGCGAATGTAACTAATTCCTATTATAAGAATGTATATTTTATAATGACCCAATTTTCTATAATCCAAAATTTTTCAGGTGGAAGGCCAACAAAAGAGAATTAAAATAGTCAATTCAATTTATTTTTGCCCTACATTTTTCACACCTTAAATGCCTCTTGAGGAGTAAAATACTCAATGACCACGTCCAAATTGAGGATACTACTACGTATAGCGTCAATAAGCTGAGTAAAATCGATAGATTCCTAAAAACAAAAATTTATCATCCAGAAAAACATTAGTCTATTATAATAAAATAAATAGTTTAGATTTTGTCACCTGATAAAAATTAATTAAATTTTGTTTAGCAAATTAAAAAATATACTATTCTGATTTTTTTATTGACTGTTTTTTTATAATATGAATATTATATTTTATTTTTCGCTTCGTCAAGTTTCTTTCCTAAGGTGTGAAACATGTAGAGCAAAAATAAATTGAATTAACTTTGTTAATTCACTTTTGTTACCTGAAAAATTGTATATTGTGAAAATATAATATAAAGAAGATATAAAATCGAAGAGGTGACCAAACATTTAGTGTCTTTAGGGAAAGTGGACACTAATGGAGTTTTCTAATTTCAGCATGGAATGGTCTCACCAAAATGATCAATCTTATTTAGCTTCTAATGAAGAACAAAAAATTTAAGTGTGTACACGCGACTGGGTATATTGAATGTTTATACCACGGATCGAAACAATTACTTTTTTATTGAAAAATAAAATAAAATTTAACTGTTAAAAACTTTTATTTTATGAGTTAAAACAGAATTTTTCTCTTCTGCAGCAATAGAACAAGGAATTTCAATACACTTCTTTACTGACAACATGGCACTAATACATGGACTCAAAAACTATAATATCCATAATGAGTTGATTGAAAAAATCAGGAGAAACCTACTGAGATTAACCGAGAGAGGCATTCAATTCACTATAGATTGGGTTAAAGGTCACTCGGGAAACGATAAGGCTAATCAGTTAGCAAAATGTGCAGCTCAAAGTGATACATTGCCGATAAGCTACGCGAAATTACCGCTAAGTTGGGTTCAGGCTAAAGTTAAAATGAATAATATTTCAACGTGGAACAATAGGTGGAGAATAAGCACAAAATCCCCTAGTTGCCATAAATTTATACCCGAAATAAATGAAAAAAATCATAATATTCCTGACAGAGCACGGACACACACAAAACTACTTAAAACGATTTAAACTAACTGATGACGATAAATGTACAATAGACGGACAGATACAAACTTTTACCCATATACTCTATGATTGTAAGACTTACGACAGACAAAGACTAAGACTAATGAAAAACATAATACTACAAGGAGGAAGCTGGCCTGAGTCGGAAAGAAAGCAGTTCCAAGATCATAAGGAGGAACTTATCAACTTTGTTTTATCCATAAATTTTGATGGGGGGCGAGGTTAGTTCAGTGGTAGAGCACTCGACTAATGAACTGGAGGACCAGGTTCAAAACCCGAGCGCGCACTAAAGATTTTTTCTTCTAGTGCTGCCATCCGAGAGTTGGATTTGGGGTCCCAGATCGTCCCTAGGCTCACCCAGCCTTTAATTAATTTAATTAATAATGGGTACCTTGGGTGCTAATGACTCCAGCAGTCGAAGCAGCCAAGGGGAAAATCAGGCGGCCGGAGCATAGTGTTGACCACACTATCTCCCTAGTGTGCCGTATGGTCAAGAATCAGATACCTCTACAGTATCTGCCCCTCTGGGCCCTTGTGGCCTGTTACGGGACTGATTTTTTTTTTTTTTTATAAATTTTGATGAACTAACAAACAATTAGAAAAATGAAGAATGCGAAGAATATCTGACTCGACTTCATCATCATCAAAATAAATTCTTTTGCTTATTTATCTTGTACTTCCTTACTCTTATTGATTATAAATTATTAATGTTTATTTTATTCTTGTATACTACATCTATTTATGTTATTATGTATATATATATATATATATATATATATATATATATATATATATATATATATATATATATATATTATATCAATATTATAAATATTAACAATGTATAGTCACTTTAACTATGTAAAGACATGCGTGCAGTATATCAAAAGATATGGGACACGCTTTAACTAATAAACGGCTCTACCATAGGGTTACTATGGTTGAGAAAAAAAAAGAGTTAAAAAATAACTAATTAAAAAAACTTTTATTTAAAAGTTTTAAGAGTTATAGTTATTTAGAAAATCTTAAAATTAAGTACACCAAAATAAAAGTTAATGTAATACTTTTATTTTTTTTTTCAATGTGAAATAAATGTTTTCAGTGTTCAAGAATTTTAGAGTTTCGTTAGTTTATGTTACGCGGAATATTGGGAAGAGAGAAAATACACACTTACACACCTGTATTCACTAGGACTTATCCTACACCCCCAGCCCAGCCACTCAAGCACAATGATGAAAGAGCTTTTTCAACCCTAAAGTATATATTAAATGATTATAGATATAATCTAAATTCCACAAATTTACAGGATATATTATTATTATTGAAATTTAATTAATGCTTCAAAATAAGTGAAATGTTCTTTGTTTAAAAATTTATTTTTGTTTATTTACTGAAATATATTTGTTGATACAAAACAAAAAGTAAACATTAGTAGCTTTAATTTATTCCTTTAAACTTTATCCTATAAGTATAACAATTAATTTTAATCTTTTATTTTTAAGATTAAACCCAAAAAGTTATTTTCGAACTTTTGCTTTTTCAAAATAAAAGTTAACAATTATTTTCGACCCCTTGTTTATACAAATTCTCTCGATACACGTATATAGATAGTCCCTTGCACACCTACAGACAATCATTGAAAATTGTATACAACTGTGGACAAAACTTTAGTAAAATACGTAAGAAGATTCCCCATTCTCGTGTTATCATCTATGCATTCATAAAGCATCAAAGTCTTCTTGTCTTCAATTAGTTTCCTGATGGCGTGCCCTCATAAAACAGTCATGGACTAGGTAGTTTTTAAACAAACAAACAAACAAAAAAAAAAAAAGATATATAACAAATATACTTTAATGACTGATACATTTTTTTGTGGGTTCGTTTTATCGTTATTATCCTTATTTAAATAAGGTAAAATAATTATTAACATTTTTTTATACAAAAATTCATATACAACAGCAATAAAATAAAATGCGTACAATTATTTACAATTTACAAAACAAAGTTTAAATATTTAGAGTAATGTTTTTAACTGGAAAACATTTATTTACAATAGATTCTTAATATACAAAAGTATACAATTTACAATTTAAGTTGGATGTAGTCAAAATGCACCTTTGTATGAACTGTTTATATTAAAGATTATACATTTTCTTATTTACACTAGCTGTCTTATATTTAATTTTTTAGGCATATGAAATCTTTAATAACATGCATAGTAACAGTCTTAAAACAAATTCACCTGAAAATTAAATAAAAATTCAAGAAACAAAATTTCCATTTTTATTGGCAGGAGGCATGCATTTATAACAATGAAAATATTTATTTAGTATAAATAAATATTTTTGTTGTGTATAAAATTCTAGACAATATAATGTGAATCCATAAACTTAATAACCATATTTTATATGTTATAACTTACATTTCATGGCCTATGTTTATTTATAGTTTTATTCTTATATAGCTTATTGGGCATGCCGACAGTATTGCATACAATACTGATTATAGGCCGAAAGGTTGAAAAATGTATTACAAAATATATCCCAATATTTACATTTATTGGAATTGTACTTGAAATAAACATACTTACAGACAAATGAAATAGGATAAAATTAAATTCGTAGTGGAGATGGAGATAGTTAGCCGTTGCAGAGATACGAAGACAAGGTATAGTTGGGATTCGGCTAGGAGATAAAACGTCAGACTTTCAGGAAGAAATCTGTATTGAACGTTTCGGCTGCACATTGGCAGCCTTCTTCAGCACTAGAGAATGCCTAGGGGGGAGGGAGGAAGACCATGACCATACATCCAACCATGGTTACCTAAGTGTCTTCGAGGTCTTCCTCCCTCCCCCCTAGACATTCTCTTGTGCTGAAGAAGGCTGCCAATGTGCAGCCGAAACGTCCAAATACAGATTTCTTCCTGAAAGTCTGACGTTTTTTTCTCCTAGCCGAATCCCAACTATACCTTTTCTTCGAAAATTAAATTTGTTTTCAAATTTCATTTATAATTTTTATGGAAGAAAAATACTTATTAAATGTATGCTAGTAACTCCTTGGTTCTAAACTGTAGAAGTACATACAAACTATACATGCATCCAAAGTGACTTAGGTATGGAACATAAAGAATTAAGTTCCAGTAGCACCACAAAATTAAGGTTTACATTCATTTTTTGAATATCTTCACCCCTCTTCAGGATAGCATACAGCTTGCAAGTTTTTTTTATAACGAATACATTTTTATTTGGTATTTATCCATATCTAAGATATCGCCACAAAAAGGTGCTTATCATCTGCCCTTGGGGTTCCCCTTTGACTGTTAATTTATGAATAAAGTGTCGTGTTGAGCAGGTTATTGATAATAACCTTCAGTAATTTTAAACTAATAATAAGGAAATAAGTAAATTAAGTCTGTATACCACAATATTGTTTTAATAAGTAAGTAGGTTGTTGTATTAAAGTGGTTGCAGAAATAATCCGTAGGTAATTACTGAACGCTAATCCCAACATTTGCCCTGTTTTTAATGAATGCTGATAAATTAACTTGATCTCGTTCTAATGAAATTTTGTTTTAAAAGATGTAACTCTTATGATTATTTTGCATTTGTACCTCCGAAGTAACCTAGTGATGTCAATGTATCTGTAGTTCTAGCGATTAAGGCATCTTTAAATTTCCAAATTGTAGTGTCGAGCATGCTATTTTCTCGGAACTCTACGCACGATTTTTTCAATGTTTTAACACAGTCCGCTCTGTAGTGTTGCAGCTGTGCATCAGTCGTTTCAATGGCGAACGAAGTGCAGCCTGACCCCAAACAGGCCAGTGGAAAATGGTTGTGCAAAATTAATGCTCTTTCTGGATTGTGAAAGCATTTCACATACTGGTTTGGTTTTGTGAAATTTTTGCTTCTGTAAACATGCTGTAACATGTGCATATATTTTGGAATATCTTTATACCAACCGTGTTGGTGCAGTAGATCATCTAGGAAGTACACATTTCGAACGTTGTAGGAAGCTCGTGTTTCGTTTTTAATTTTTAATGCTTTGGGAAGAACTATTTTCATTAATTCAGCCCAGGAATTACTCTGAAGGGGCATTATAACTTCGTCTATATCAAGGAGAGCAATATATTCGTAGGTGTATAAGTTTTTATATAAACAGTCATTGTATGGGATCAGTTCGTTTTGCCTTTTGTGGTTTATTTTCTTTACTAAGTACATGTGTTGAAAACCAGGGATATTTGGTTGACCCCCTGGTAATGTTAAAGGAGTCACTTCAACTTTTCCTCTCTCCTCATAATGCTTGAGGACCTTGCTTATATTCGAGTGAACTTGAAGTTCATAAAAGAAGATTTTGTCCGCTCCTAGCAATACAAGTAGTTCGATCCACTCAACGAGTCTCACTGATAGATCATTGTAGAGAAAATCGAGGCCTTTCACGCAAACTGCGAACCCTTTCTTCTTTTCCGGTTTGTTATATATGACTCTCAAATTGTTCGTAGCACTATCACAAGCTTTTTCAACTATGGATACGGACGATGGTACCATCTTGTGGTAAGCAGGAGGTATCTGACATGCAATCAAATACGGTTGAAATATTCCTTGTTTGTAATTACCCCACTTCTTGTACCATATATACTTGTACTCCATGACCTTCGTGAATACTGGTTCTTTGTTGTTGTCGAACCAAAATTGACAGTGCGTTTTTACAGTCGGTTCAATTCTGTTGATCATACCCAATATACGAACTGCTGGACCAATGCGACTCATTTTTCGCACATCATAATAAGCTCCATAAAGATGAAAGGTTCCGTTTGACGTATAGAGACTCTGCCAGTACACATTGTTGAACTCAATGTCAAATATACTTGGGAACTTGGCACAGCTTTCATTTTTATAATACATGTTCTTGTTTTTATTCTTGCTCCAATACACTATTGGAAGACTTGGAAGACGCTGCTGAATTTGCTGTACGAGAAAAGCCTCTTGTTC
This sequence comes from Gonocerus acuteangulatus, assembly GCA_946811695.1. Lineage (NCBI taxonomy): Eukaryota > Metazoa > Arthropoda > Insecta > Hemiptera > Coreidae > Gonocerus > Gonocerus acuteangulatus. The sequence goes on along the minus strand of OX328132.1, from coordinate 8,598,403 downwards.
TCCGATTGGTTTGTCGGTTTTTGGATCCAATGAAATGGTCCTTTCCTGGCCGACTTTTGAAGGATATGAAGTCGTTGTCAGCGGGAGTTTGTGAAGGAGGAACCTCGTCCCGGGCGGATGGAGGAATGTGGACTGGGAGAAGTTCTTCAGCTGCACTAGTGCCACGACGAGAAGAGCCCATAGAAAGATAAGGCAAATGCCTTTCCTCAAATTTCTGGAAACCATCACTTATTCCTCTAAAACAAAAAAAGAAAATACAGCAAAGTTATTAAAGAAAATTATTGAAAATAGCCTGTAGAGATAGAGGGATAAATAACCAAAGTCCAAATAGTTTTTGGCAGAAGGCTTGAAAATGCCTTATATTTTGGTGTCGTGGTTAAATTTAAAATGTTCAAAAATTTAATCCTCGATAATCTTACCCTCCTTAAGAAAAAAAAATTGCTAAATGTAATATAAGTAAGATCTTTTAAGTTATTATTGACCGATTTTTTGTTATTTAAATATAACAGTATTTCCAATCCTGCGGTACGCGGTAGCTAGTTGTTGGCGATGGTAAAGGAAAAGATTTATTACTAAATAAATGTAGAAGTTTTCCTGTAAGTAGTGAATCTGTAGTCCGTTCAGAGTTGGGCATTATTCAATAAATTTTTTATTCAATGATCATTCAAATAAATTTTTATTGAATAATAATTTATTCATTGATTACGTTATTCATGCATTGAATAACTTTTTATTCTATGAATAACAGGGTTGGATCATTATTCAATAAATTTTTATTGAATAAGAATTCATTCATTTATTCAGTTATTCATTGACTGATTTTTTTTATCTATATATATATATATATATACAGTATATATATTCAGTAAACAGTATCACTCAAATATATAGTTTCCATTAAAAGAAAGAAAACATTTGATGTATTTAACGAAAAATCTCAATCAAATAAATAATTTGTATTCAATAAAAATTTTCATTCAAATAAATTATTTTTATTCAATAAAAATTTTCATTCAATAAATCATTTTTATTCAATAATGAATAAAAATATAAATTTACGTTATTCATTGATTCACTGAATAATGAATGAAAAATTATTCATTATTCAGAATGAAATATCAAATTTATTCATTATTCATTATTCATTATTCTGAATGATTTTTGCCCAACACTGAGTCCGTTAGGGGCCGAGGAAAAAATCGCGAGAAACTTCTGCTTCTTCGAGAAAAACGGAAGTTCGTTATTGGACGTCCAGAAAGTATTTTATATCAATTTACTTAATGCAAATGTTCTCTATTTTGTGATGGCTTAATTAGAATTTAATTATCTTGAACATTTTTTAGCAATCCTTTCTTATTCAATAAAATATATGTCTACGTTAAAAAAACAGAGATTTGAACACAACTGCTTTTCCCTTCGGAATCGGACCACACTTCAAATGAACTTTTTTGTTGGAAATTATGTCCATATAAAAACATTACTAACTAAATAATTATTGTGCAAGTAGACAATTTAGTTCAATTAAGAAGTACACAAGTCTGCATGGAAAACTCTGAATATTAATAAAGAAATATATATATATATATATATATATATATATATATATATATATATATATATATATATATATATATATATACATATAATGGATAATGTCTTCAAAGCAATCAGTTTTAGAAGAGTCATAATTTTTTTCTTCGCAGATCTATTTAATGAAATTCAGTTGCGGTTATCTTCGAGTACACTATGTGCATTCAGCGACGTTTGCGCTGAAAACTTTGATTTCCAATAAATAATCATAAATGAAAAAATAAATAAAAGTCTTACTTTTCATAATAATTTATGGCCTCAATAGATAATTGTATAACAGGGGAGAGTATTCTTCCTTTTTTTTTCTTTCTCATTAAGATATCTCAGCTCACATAACTGCTTTGCCCTAGAAATAATAAATACAATGAAATTAATTTAAACATATTTTATATATGTTATTAGAAAAACAACACTACTGGAAACTTCATTTAGTTTAGGAAGTATATTAAAGAAAACCACGTCTATTTATTGAATAATATCATTTACTCTGATTATACAGGGTGTCCCGATTTTAAAAGGCAAAACTTCAGGAGCGTGTAGGGGACCGAAAAATTAAGACAAAAAGTCCCTTAGAGATTTGCTCGTTTTTGCTTCGTTTTGGAGAAAATCGCAAAACAAGAAACGAAACAAGTTTTCATTTTTGTTTGTACTTACTTATTTAAATTTTCAATGGAAAAAAGTAGTCATTGCGAATTGTTTCAAGAAACCAATTATTAAATTCAATCTCTTGATGCTGATATAGTTGTCGTTTACGGTTTCGGTAATGCCGATTCACATCCACACAACTACAACATTCGATATACCTATACATATATTTAAAAATCAGGGGTTAGTCTGTTCCTTATACAAATCGACACCGTTTGACCGATTTTGGCCAAACTTGGCACACAGGTAGGTCTTGATACGGGAAGTGCAATAGGCTAAATGCAAATCGCCTACAAGCTTCTGACTGTATGTTTGTTCCTTATACAAATCCGCACCGTTTGACCGATTTTGACCAAACTTGGCACACAGGTAGGTCTTGATACGGGAAGTGCAATAGGCTAAATGCAAATCGCCTATTAGCTGTCTTGTCTGACTAAGACAACTAATATTTGAGAGAAAATTTTATACTGGCGTCAACAAAAAATTAATACACTTGGTGGATCAAATCAGAAGGCTTTGGATGACTTAGAAATGTATGATAAGTTGAATGGACTAAACAATAAAAAGGCTCCAGAACTTGATGGCATAACCGCCGCTATTGTTCCGAAAATTGCTGAATTATTTCCTTCTTTTCATAAGACGTCTTTGTAAAAAATGTTATAGACAGGGAAAATTATCTCTAATAATTATTATTTATTTAAGATAATTTTCCTGAATAAATTTTTTCTAAGGTATTTTTATCTTTTTCTTCTTTCTACCTTCTAAGGTATTTTTATACCATATTTCATAAAATAGCACCTTTTAGGGGGCAGCTGCATAGGGAAAAAATAGTCTGAATCAGTCCATCAAATAAAAAGTTCGGCTCCCAGGAACTGCGTCATCTTAGCGCGGTTCCGTTCTTATCACTAGTGTCATTTGGGAAGCCCGAAATAGAAAAAGTTATTATTTTGGTTAGATCTTTCGTGAAATAGGGAAACACACGTAGATCAAGAAAATAACGATGGTTCAATATAAAAAAATAATAACTTTTATAATATTAATATATATATATATATATATATATATATATATATATATATATATATATATATATACACATATATAGTGTCTGTTCGCTCTCTCACCAGCTCAGAATTGCTCAGATTTTGGTGAAATTTGTCAAAAAAAAAAGTTAGTCTAATAAGGAAAAAGAGGAGCTAAGGAGCTAATCTACAAATTTTCAATTTTCGAGTCTTACTCTATTGAATATTGAATTCGACGCTTACAGGCAGAAACACTGACTAATAACTAAAATTGATTATTTTAAGCATTCTATGTTCATTTTGTTAATTGTGGAGTATTTGTCCTCATATCTTTGTTTATTTTATCATCTCATTATCACACAATCTTAGCAGTTTTCTTTATGGTTCTCTTATAGGCCGCAGGACTCATAAGAGCTAACGGGGTTCTTAATAAGTCGATTGAATAGCCGCATTGTTTACACGTTTTCCTCCACAGAAATATTTTTCTTAGAACCATAATCGATTAAATTCAATCTTGGGAATTTTTTTTTCTAATAAAACGCAAGAGGCTATATTAAATCGCAAGTCCTCAATCTTTTAGAAATATTATCGTCATAGAGTTACGATGGTGGGCAAGAATCGTGATCCAAATGTGTAGAAAGTACTGGTACATATTTCGTTCGAATTCCGTGTTATTATACGAGTAAGCGTTTTGGAAAACGATATTATGCTAAAAACGGTCTTGGCTATTGTGCACTGTTTTTATACTTTTCCCTATAAAATCCGTATTCATGATCAACACGAATATCAACCAGCTCCCGAACTTCAAGGATGAACTGGGATTAAGAACACCGGGTATATACCGCATTCAATGTTTGTCCGGAAAGAAATATATAGGAAAAACAAAAAGAATGAATTCCATAAGATTCCAGGAACATATAAGCATTTAAAACACAGATACAAAGAGATCAGAAGTTTTGGACCACGAATGACTTCATACAGTTTGGTAAGGGAAATGTTTTAGTCAAGCACACAAGAAAGAATCTAATGAGGAGCTAACGAAATTGTGAAATATCCAACGAATTTCAATTGAAAAGATAGATATAGGTTAAGTAAATTATGGACTCCCATCATTCCGCGGCAACAGAGAGTATTGGCTTGAAAGATTCGATTTATCAGAAGCCCACCTACGATTCCGAAAGTCATAAATTCGTCCCAAACTGAAACCATCCTTTATTCTCTGAAGAAACTTCGACAGAATATCTGATAATACGTTGATTATCACCACATCGACCCTAAATATATGAATTGTTCTTGTGATAAGAAGACCACAAGAAAAGAAAAGAAGATTGATTGGTTGGAGATTCATTTTTCACAAATATCAGAGCAACCAAGAAAACAATAGTTCAAAGAACTAACAAGTGTGAAGGATCAATACAAATCGACCCTAAATATATGAATTGTTCTTGTGATAAGAAGACTACAAGAAAAGAAAAGAAGATTGATTGGTTGGAGATTCATTTTTCACAAATATCAAAGCAACCAAGAAAACAATAGTTTGAAGAACTGACAAGTGTGAAGGATCAATACAAATCGAGCCTAAATATATGAATTGTTCTTGTGATAAGAAGACCACAAGAAAAGAAAAGAAGATTGATTGATTGGAGATTCATTTTTCACAAATATCAGAGCAACCAAGAAAACAATAGTTTGAAGAACTGACAAGTGTGAAGGATCAATACAAATCGACCCTAAATATATGAATTGTTCTTGTGATAAGAAGACCACAAGAAAATAAAATAAGATTGATTGGTTGGAGATTCATTTTTCACAAATATCAGAGCAACCAAGAAAACAATAGTTCGAAGAACTGACAAGTGTGAAGGATGAATACAAATGAACCGATACGATTGACGATACCCGTTTTCTCACAACCTTTAAGCAAAAAACGCGACTTAGAGATTGATTGCAAGACGAGTAAAAAATACCTGCAGGTATGCATTGAACATAACGTACATTTTATTTCTCTCTTTCTGTCCAAATTCATAAAATCGTACACAACTCTGCAAGCGAAATGGTTCCTAAAGTCACAAAATGCGATATTTATTAAACAAAATTTGAAGATGAAGGTTTAAGCCATCTGTAAGTGAAATCTGAAGGTGTCAAACCCTTTTCATTTATGTACCCAAGTACTCATTTTCGGAAACATCTTTTAAATATACGACGATCATCCTAGTTAACTAAAAGAAATTGCCATGACAATATGTTGTACGTACACATCTATCTACTCAATTGAGGGAGAGATTGACTTACAAGGGGAGTATACAGCGATGGGGTCGCCGATTTGGACCAATTTTTTTCTGGTGATTCTACATCGAAAAAAGTCCGATTCGCAGGAACTGCGTCATCTTAGCGCGGTTCCGTTCTTATCTTTAGTGTTTATGAAGGCATAGAATAGAAACAGTTATTACTTTGTTTAGATCAATAGCGAAACACCTATCCAAATGAAATCTCAAACTAAACATTCTTGAAAGGTCTTGATTTACAATCTTACCTGTATGGGTCAGCTATCCCATAAGTCGGGCAGAAAGGCCTCCGCACAGAGGCATTTGGAAAGCCTTGGGATCTCTCTCTTTGAACGCTACATTTTTAACAATAAATTGATCTTCTTATTTTACTTAATCTGTTTTATTGTCAAATACATTATCCGACTATAAGCAATTTAAAAATAACAAGGAATAAAATAGACAAAAAGAACCATTCGAATAAACGAAATCAATTACTTTAAAGTTGTAAGCACTTATTTCTCCGATTGACATCGCCTAATTAAAACTTTCTTTAGAACCTTTTTTGTAGAGCATTTAGTAAGCTTTCGAATGGTAACCATCTGCTTCCCAAGATTGTCAACGGTTTTCGAGATACTAACGAAAGTATACAAAGTTACCAAAACTTTTCTTGTCTGTTAATAAAATATTTTATTCTAACCCTTTCTTTACTCCAAACATAACCAAAATTTCAATATATTAGTGTTGATGAAATTCGAACATGCAGAAAATGTTTCAACTGAATCCCATAATTCTAAGTACCAAAATCAAAGACCAAGAGAACAGTTCGAATAAGCGAAATCAATTACTTTAAAGGTTTAAGGACTTATTTCTCCGATTGACATCGCCTAATCAATACTTTCATTAGAACCATTTTTGTAGAGCATTTAGTAAGCTTTCTAATGGTAATCTTACTTTTCGCATGATTCTCAACCTTTTTCGAAATATTAAGGAAAGTATACAAAGTTACCAAAATTTTTTATGTCTGTTAATAAAATATTTTATTCTAACCCTTCCTTAACTCCAAACGTAACATAACTTTCAACATATTAGTTTTAATGAAAGTAGAACATGCAGATAATGTTTCAACTGAATCCCGTGATTCTAAGTACCCAAACCAAAACGTCCGTCACGCAGGAGCTGCATAACTAAGCACTTTCCTCAGAATTTGGGTAGTGTAGACTGCTTTCCAGAACAATTTGCTTAAAATATCCTACATAAATAAAATAAAAACATGAATAGTTCTCTTTTAAATTTGTAATGAGTAACTGATCAATTATTAATTTGCTTCCAGAGTTATGTTTACACATGGTACCTACTACACTACGTAATAAATACAAAAAACCTCATATTATCGTATTTTGATCTAACGCAGGAACAGGATACAGTCACTCTAGTGGTAGAAAGCGCTCCTTGTGGCGGCTTTGTGAACCTACGTCTGGCGGGCTTTTCTATTGAAATATATTACAAATTAAACCCCCGCTTTCCGATTGACCAATTCAGCTCATTTTTACAACACATCTTTCTCATGTGTTACCCACGACGTATACCGCGTTTCGTTACAATACAGCAGAAATTACGACCGGTATGAGTATATAAGGAATTTGGGTCCGGAGTAAACCCCCCCTTCTAATGAACCGATTTAGTTTATTTTTACAACACATATTTACCTGTAGATTACCACTACGAATACCGAGTTTCGTCGAAATATACCAAAAATCACGGCTGGTAGTGGCGAATTGGTATTGTGGGTCCGGAGTAAACGCCCCCTCCTAATGAACCGATTTAGTTTATTTTTACAACACATATTTACCTGTGGATTAGCACTACGAATACCGAGTTTCGTCGAAATATACCAAAAATCACGGCTGGTAGTGGCGAATTGGTATTGTGGGTCCGGAGTAAACCCCCCCTTCTAATGAGCCGATTTAGTTCATTTTTATATCTCACTTTTCTCTCTATATTACCACTACGAATACCAAGTTTCGTTGAAATATAACAAATATTACGGCTGACATAGTCAAATTAGTGTTTTGGGTCCGGGGTAAACCCCCCCTTCCGGTGGACCGATTTTGGTGGTTAACGAACTCGTTCAATCGTTTGCTAATTGAATGCTATATACCAAGTTTCGTGACGAAAAAACAAAAACTCTGGCCACTATCGTGTTAACAGACATATATATATATATATATATATATATATATATATATATATATATATATATATGCATATATATATATATATATATATATATATATATATAGATATATATAAATTTTAACGGGGGTCATTTTCGGTGTCTACTAGGTAGGATCGATAAAGATTTGAAGAAATTTTTCAAAAATTCCGTCATGAGTCCAACCTCAATAGCTACTTTCCTTCGGAGGAAAGTGCTAAAACGGTATTCAAAAACTATTTTTCCAATTTTCTCAAAAACGGTTAAAAATTGAAAATGGTGAAAATGGTTTCATTCGTTTTCCTAGCCCAAGAAGCCTATAAAAAGTGTACTTACAAGCTTATGAACTCAAAAACGTAAGCGTTACGATTTTTTCTGCGCGAATTTCGCCCCAAACGTCATCTTCCAGTGGGCGGATTTTGCTGGTTAACGAACTTGACCTTTCAAATTGGACGACTGATTTTTGTACCAAATTTCATCAAAATCGGACCATCAGGGAAGCCAGAAATGAGCGAACAGACAAATATATATATATATATAAATATATACATATATATATATATATATATATATATATATATATATATATATATATATATACAAATTTGAACCACCGTTATTTTCGGTCTCTTGGGGTTCTGAAACGCGAAATTTTCTTGTCGGCACTTCCGGATTGTTTCATTGTATCAACCTTATAAGCGGGGTTCCTCCCTATGGGGGAGGGAGGAACCGCGCTAAAATAGTCGACACGTGTCCGAGCGTTCCGTCCAATGCGCCTTAGGAGCCGAGAAATAAAATAAAATAGGTTGAAAGTGCTTTATTTTCTATATCTAGTTTAGAAAATGATATCGACATGATTCTTTCACCAATTCATTTGTTTTATAGAGTTGATTAAAAGTCAATAAAGGCCATAATGTTACACATTTCCGTCCAATCGGGGTGTTACTACGTGTTCTGGAATTGACGTTATATGCAAAAAAGTTTAAATATTATTTTTATTTTGACAACCATTTTTCGTAAGTACCTTTTGAGATAATACAATAGTCATTTATATGGTTAGAAAAAGGAGTCTTTTTTTCTTTTGAATGATTTATCTCAATAATGACGTTTTGGAATTTATTGAATTCCAAAACGTCACATTACTTTTCCGCTTACAAATATTTCGACTAGGAAAAATCATTATTTTTTGTTTTCAATAATATTCAGTATATTAGGGTTTCTTGGGGTGCTGATTTTAAATCTGCTATTATTTTTGGTGTACAAAAATGTATAATACTAGTTTGCCTGAAAACGAAAGCATATTTTTGAATATATTTGACGGAATATAAATTATTGTTTAACGATTATATTTTTCTTTTAATCTACTCTATAAAACAAATGAATTGGTGAAAGAATCATGTCGATATCATTTTCTAAACTCGATATAAAAAATAAAGCATTTTCAACCTATTTTATTTTATTTCTCGGCTCCTAAGGCGCATTGGATGGAACGCTCGGACACGTGTCGACTATTTTAGCGCGGTTCCTCCCTCCCCCATAGGGAGGAACCCCGCTTATAGGGTTGATACAATGAAACAATCCGGAAGTGCCGACTAGAAAATTTCGCGTTTCAGAACCCCTAGAGAACGAAAATAACGGTGGTTCAAATTTGTATATATATATATGTATATATTTATATATATATATATATATATATATATATATATATTTGTCTGTTCGCTCTCTAGATAGAAGACGAATGGTCCGATTTTGATGAAATTTGGTACAAAAATCCTTCGTCCAATTTGAAAGGTCAAGTTCGTTAACCAGCAAAATCCGCCTACTGGAAGATGGCGTTTGGGGCGAAATTCGCGCAAAAAAAATCGTAACGCTTACGTTTTTGAGTTCATAAGCTTCTAAGTACTCGTTTTATATGATTCCTGGGCTAGGAAAACGAATGAAACCAATTTCAAGGTGATAGCTTTAACCGTTTTCGAGAAAATTGGAAAAATATTTTTTGAATACCGTTTTTGGTTTGGGTACTTATTATTATTATTATTAACAACGGGTGCCCACGTAGAGGGAGCTGCACCGAGGCCAACAAGGCCTATTGTGCCACCCGACAAGCCAGCCTGTTATACCAACAGCGCCGTATCCGAGATGAACCTTAGCAGAGTTCGAAGGTTCAGTTCAGGTAGCCTTCTAGGGTCATCTATGAAGTCTGCACCAAAATACAGGTATCTCTTTGCTACAAGAGCTGGACATCTGCATATGATGTGATACGGCGTCTCGTCGTCTTCAAAGCATAGTCTGCACCATGAGGTCCTGGTCAGCCCCTTGGAGTAGAGGTGCCGGTGCATTCTACAGTGACCTGTAAGAAGAGCTGTAACTAGTCTTACCTTGGACCTGCACAGATTAAGGAGAGACTCAGTCCTCTTCTTGTCCACAAAGGAAAGGAACAGCTTCGCCTGTCTCTGGGTGGAGCTGCTGCACCACTTCCTCCTGTGCTCAGCTTCCGCCCACCTTCTAATACTTAATCTGGCCACAGCTGGTGCGATCCCACATTGAGGTTCTGGTGATAGGGGGATTGTCGCTGCACCAATATTGGCCAACTCGTCAGCTCTTTCATTACCCTATATACCAGAGTGGCCTGGGACCCACTCCAGTCTGACCTTGTTACGTCGTCCAAGTAAGTTTAAGCTGTCTTTGCATTGCTGTACCACCTTTGACCTGATCCTATTCGTGGATAGAGCTCTTATGGCCGCTTGGCTGTCGGAGAAAATAGTGAAGCGCCTGTCTGATGGAGAGCCGCTATTCATAAGGTCTGCGCAAGCGCCGATGGCGGTGACTTCAGCTTGGAACACCGTAGCATACCTCCCCAGAGGCAAGGCAACATTATGTGTGGACCCCTGAATCCACACGCCAGCTCCTGTGCCAGATTCGGTTTTTGAGCCGTCTTTGTAACAAAACCGATCCACCCGGCTTGGTGTTAATTTGTGCTCCAGCGCTGCTTCCCTCGGCTTGATCACAGTTGTAAAGTTTGAGGTGAAGGAGTGCTGGTCCTGAAAGTCCGATGGCATGCAGAGAATTGGGTCCTGCCAGTTCCTTCGGATAATCGCACAGTGAGCCCCTAAGGTTGGGCAAGGTTCGTGCCCTAAAATAGCGAATCTGTACGCTGAGCATCTAGCTATCTCTTCGATATATATCTCTACTGGTTTAAGGTCAAGTAGAATCTCCATAGCTCCTGTCGGTGTGGAACCCATTGCTCCCGTAATCATCAGGCAAGCCAGCCTTTGTGGGGAGCACAGAGTCTTCTTAACACTGTCAGTGCCGCATCGATGCCACCACACTACTGCACTGTAAGTGATGATAGGCCTCACAATCATTGTGTAAATCCAGTGCATACCTTTAGGGGTAATGCCCCAATTATTCCCCACTACCCTCCGGCAGGCCCACAAGGTTTTTGTGGCTCTACCTGCTATCTTGCGGATATGCTCCTGCCAGTTAAGCTTTGAGTCTAGGGTAACACCCAAGTACTTCACTGTCTTGGAAAAGCTTAGGTTATGGCCTGACAGGCTCAGTGTGCCCAGTCCATCCAGTTTCCTCTTCAAAGTAAAAGGCACCACTGTAATTTTCTGTGGATTAATCCTAAGGTTCTTCTCCTGGCACCACTTGTCCACCGAAGACAGTGCCGTGTCCAGCAGTTCACTCACAGTTGATTGCACCTTACCAACCACCGTAATAACCGTTTTTGGTTTGGGTACTTAGAATCATGGGATTCAGTTGAAACATTTTCTGCATGTTCTACTTTCATCAAAACTAATATGTTGAAATTTTGGTTACGTTTAGAGTTAAGGAAGGGTTAGAATAAAATATTTTAATAACAGACATAAAAAGTTTTAGTAACTTTGTTTACTTTCATTAATATCTCGAAAAAGGTTGAGAATCTTGTTAAACGGAAGAATACCATTAGAAAGCTTATTAAATGCTCTAAAAAAAAGGTTCTAATGAAAGTTTTGATTAGGCGATGTCAATCGGAGAAATAAGAGCTTAAAACTTTAAAGTAATTGATTTCGCTTATTCGAACTGTTCTTTTTGTCTGTTTTTTATTCCTTGTTATTTTTTAATTGCTTATTGTTGGATAATGTATTTGAAAATAAAACAGGTTAAGAAAAATAAGAAAAACAATTTAATGTTAGAGATATGGATTTCCAAGATATATAGCTTTTCAACTGCCTAGCGTCCTTCCTAGGGAGGGTTCTTTGTCTTTGATTTTGGTACTTAGAATTATGGGATACAGTTGAAACATTTTCTGCATGTTGGAGTTTCATCAACACTAATATGTTGAAATTTTTGTTACGTTTAGAGTAAAGGAAGGGTTAGAATAAAATATTTTATTAACAGACAAAAAAAGTTTTGGTAACTTTGTATAATTTCGTTAGTATCTTGAAAACCGTTGACAATCTTGTGAAGCGGAAGATTACCATTCGGAAGCTTACTAAATGTTCTACAAAAAAGGTTATGAAGAAAGTTTTAATTAGGCGATGTCAATCGGAGAAAAAAGTGCTTAAAGCTTTAAATTAATTGATTTCGTTAATTCCAATGGTTCTTTTTGTCTGTTTTATTTCTTGTTATTTTTTAATTGCTTATAGTTGGATAATGTATTTGACAATAAAACTGGTTAAGTAAAATAACAAAAACAATTTATTGTTAGAAATATAGATTTCCAAGATTCCAAGACCTTGTCACTAGCGGGTCTGTTTCTAGTGTAGCGGACCCTTCCAGGTAAGATTGTAAATCGTGACCTTTCAAGACTTTACTACTCACAGGAATGGCGTTAGTGACCTTAAGGGTTGACACGCCATCATAATAATTAATTATAAAAAAAACACTGGTGGAACCAAAATAATAACTGCTTCTATTTTAATCTTTCCAAATTAGACTAGGGATATGAACGGAACCGCGCTAAGATGATGCAGTCCTGCGAGACGGACTTTTTTTCGATGTGGAATCACCAGAAAAAAATTGGTCCAAATCGGAGACCCCATCGCCGTATATTCCCCTTGTTAGTTCTAGAGCCCCCGGCTCGAGCACACACAGAACTCGGGCGGGTACAGATTTGATCGTTTATGTTGTCGTTCTTGGAACCCCGTTTTCAAGGGGTACCTGATAAAGGGAATATTAGACGGCCATAGAATAGTACCAATCATACTATCTCCCCACTGGGCCCTCATGTCCTTTTACAGGACTGATTGGTTTAGCATGTAACATGACTTAATTACCAGAAAACGTTAAAAGGGAGTTGAACGGAAATTTGATCACAAAGTAGTGCGAATTTTTACGCGCTGGAAATGAAAAGGAAGTGAGTAGTGACGTCACTTCCGTTGCATTTTTTTATAATGCCTCATGCGAAATCTTGTGGATCCCCAGCCATAATAAGTACCGATGTTAAAAAACGAAGCAACTAAAAAGAGTAAATAGAAATATGATAAAAACGAACGCTAAAGTATGTTGTATGTTTGATCCGGTAGGCTCAAAGCAGACCGGAATGGGGTCCTTCGTCCAGATGGGCGACGGAACCCGTTAGGAGCATGTTGCCTTGTTTTTTGCCATCTACCCAAGTGTGAGTGTATATATATATATATATATATATATATATATATATGTATATATACACATATATACACACATACAAACACATATATACATATATATATATATATATATATATATATATATATATATATATAGAGAGAGAGAGAGAGAGAGAGAGAGTGAGAGAGAGATAATCATTAGGAAGGTAAAAATATTTAAAAAAAATTATTTTCTCGTTAGACACGAGGAATATTTGGTGCTTTTAATATCTCGTTTACGGTTCGGAAATCGTGTTTTATAGATAATTGGAAAATGTAATTAATTTTCTAAACAAATACTATTATGCAAATTTCGGTACGACGTTCTCAGCCTGAGAAAACTACATCTTTTCGCTTTATCGAATGGGTTTTTCGATAAACTAAGCTAGCAAACGTGGATGAAGGTTGTTTTTTTTGGGGGGGGGGGGTCTGTCTTAGACTGTTCGTTGCGTTCCAGTGGTAGCAAAGGGAGTGGGTAATTTCAGCCTTATTTGTGCTCCTTAACCGCCTTCTCACGAAGGTTTCGTTCATGTAGGCAAGTTTTCTTTCGAAGCAATTCAAATGACAAGAGGAGTAAGAATGTTATGGAATCGCGCTTAGAAGATGCGGTACCTGCGCCTTGAACAATTTCTGATTGATACGATAAGTTATGATGTTACACTTTATTATTACAATTATGAGCTAACTAAAAATAACTAAAATATTCATTAAGTAAATATAATAAGTCAGTAAACAATTTAATAATAGTACAACAACAATTATGGAATAATTGTGCAACACTATGGATACATTTTTAAAGACCTTATGTTACGAGCGTTTCTAGAAATAGGCAGATATTGGTGAGGGTAGTTTTATTAATGGGAAAGATCAGCTAGTTTACAAATCTCTCCCTAATTTTGTAATGAGCTTCATAATCTATTACTATATGTCTACTATTTAATTATTAATATCGATATTTATAGTGAGGGCCTCCTCGTGGACTAGCACGCTGGGTTCTTACATGGGAGTTGCGTGATCGAGTCCCGGTTGTTGCGGGTGTTGAGAGAAAAAATTCTCTACCCCACAATTGGCGCTTTTAAAGTGGTTTTAGGTTCTGAAAACCCCAAACTCGGGCGCGCACTAAAGATTTTTTCTCCATGTTTCGCCGTTCAAGTTACGGCGGCACTCGAGGTCCCCAGCCTTAAATTATTTTATTAGAGGGTATCATAAAAGGGGAATATCAGGCGACCAGAGCACTGACCAGACTATCTCCTTAGTGTGCTGTAGGAGCAAGAATCAGATATCTCTGCCCCTCTGGGCCCTTGTGACCTGTTACGGGGCTGATTTAATTTTTCAAACTATCAGTCATTTGTCTTATGCATGAAAGGTCAAGAAAAAAGAAGCAACTTGTTAGGATACTTTATACTCAATATAAAGCTTAACCCCTGGTGTGTATAAAGTGTCTTACTAAAGTATGTTGGCAGCTGTGAGCATCTAGATTCTGGATACTCACTGCTGCCAACATACTTCAATAAAACTTCCCTCGTGTCTGTCAGACCCTTTATACACACCAGGGGTTAATACTCAAGCTGCATTGGACCCATGTTGATGATCTTCAGTTATGACGAGGCGTTCGTAGTGTTTGGTTCACCTCTTTCTATTTGCCTGCATTTAGTATTAAGTTCCCTAAGAGGCATCTAAAAATTCGAATCATGTAGAGCAATATTAATAAATTGACGAAATTGGTAATTCTGTTTTATAGACCTGCCTGCATACGAAAATTTACTATTAACATGTTCGAAGTTCTGAAGAGTAGTGTACCTTCAGTATATGTCTGGAAGCTTTCGAACCTCATGAAATAAGTACTATTCTTATACCTATACGGTATGACCCTCCACTGGTGGTTTGGTTGTATAATTACGTGTAAAAGGCGGTAATACAACCTCCTGCAATGTCATTCCACAACTAACTACATACCTGTATACATGTCTACGTAATTTACTCCCAAGGTCTTCCTCCCTACATCCTTTTACTATTATGAATCTTTGATAATTATCTCTTACTGGCTCACTTACTTTGTTCCGGGCAAGAATACAAGGTATTTTCTTTTCCGATGTAATAATAATAACATTACTTAATAGTTCTTACTAATGTAATCTCAATTTACTAAGAGTATTCATGCAACCCAAATTCTCAAATACTATTATTATTTTAAAACAAAAAAACTTAATTGTTTTCGGAATGTCCAACACGCAGGAAGCTGACATTACTAGTTACCACCTCCAGTTTTTGTCTTGCTGGTTTCCACCCTTGAGCAAAAATGAGAAAAGTTCCCAGTTTCATATTAGTATATTTGCATATGATGTTCACGTTTGCAGAGTTCAGAATCGAATTTCTTAATATTTAGTATTCACTGGAACGAATATATATATATATATATATATATATATATATATATATATATATACATATATAAATCAGGTGTTTGACCGATTTTGGACAAAGTTGGCAAGACTATTGATCTGGGGAGTACCATAGGCCAGGTCAAAATCGTCACGGGCTCCAAACTGTGAACCCTAACTATTACAGATTTGCGTTTTTAGATTTTAATATTACTTATTTGGTTTACAATTTATTTTTTCTTTTCTAGATGCAGAAAGGAGGTGTAACTTGGCACACCGGGTAACAGCTATTATATATATATATATATATATATATATATATATATATATATATATATATATATATATATATATATATTCCCCCCCACCCCCACTGATCCTTACGTTTCGAATTGTGGAAGAGGGATTTCAGTTAGGAGTAAGTTTGACTCGTAACACTTTCTTTTGCTACGCTGGAAATCGTTAAAAATAAAGATTCACAGCAGAACAAATTAACTTTTCGTCTATTATACATGCTACAATGGAAATATAATCTTGAAGTATGAAGGATACATCGTGGTGAGATCGATTGCATCTTGTTGATTATATTCAAATGTTCTGATGTCAACTCAAAAGCTTATTATGCTAATAAAAGATACTTTTTCAGACGTAAAGATTCCAGTTTTACAAACAAAGAGTAATAAGGGATATTTTTAAATGAGAAAAGGTACACCAAAGGGGTCTACCCGTGGTCTAGTGGCTAACGCATTAGTTTCCCGGGCGGAAGATGGTGGGTTCGATTCCCACCGGCGGCAGGGATTTTCTCATCTCACGGCTCCGGACTTTTTTATGTTTTTGTGTGGCTGTGTTATCAACACATTACATGTTAACTTGATATTTGTTTTTTTTTGTTTTTTTAATTGATACATCACCTTAGTAGAAGGTTGTATTCCACGTTTGTCAGTGTATTTTATTTTTATTGCACGCTTTTAAAATGTTGACTCCACGAAATCCGGCCTTTAGTTGTAAGATAGCGTGATGTCCGCAGCCTTGCTATGCCAGTAGGAGACTAGGTTACATCAAGCATGGATAAGTGAGGTCTCCACGGAGGCAGGCCATGGCTCAATTGTTCCGCTGAGATCTGGCCTCCGTGTATGCCTCTTGCTTGAACATGTAACCGTTTCCTAACAAGTTGAAAAACAGAAGAAGAAAAAGCGTTGTAAAACGTCGACCCTTTTTTTAAGATTCGATTATTTCGGACTAAAGATGAGCAAAACATTTATTCATCTAACATCTTTAAATGTGTGAGTTTTAAGAATAATGCTGTCGCCACTTATTAACACCAAAATCCTTTAGCCATAGAAAAAAATGGTTCGCCATTGCATTCGGCACTTGTGGATCCCATGACGCAATCCGGAAATGCTGACGAGTAATATAGAACGTTCATAGGTAGAGCTACAAACTGATCTTGACCGTTAAAACTAAATGTTTATGACTGTAATTGATTAGCCTAAGCGTAATAAATAAATAAGCGTAATAAATAGGTGTAGATGGATCGGTGTTCGGTCATTTGTTAAGTAAAAGTACATTTTATACCTAAAATGGGTGATATTTATTTGCCAACGTTTTGCCTCGAATTAAAAGCCATCTTCAACTTCATTTCAAAGGGACTTTGATATGTAGCTACGGAGAATGTTGCAGGTACGGAGCTGTTCTAAAGCCAGCAAATAAAAGCTCAGTACAATTAATAATATTTCATCCCATTATAATAATATTATATTCAAGCCGAAAGATCAAGTTGTCTCATTGGACAAGCACAGCGTTTATAAAATCGTGTTTACTCTTTTGGGAGGCTTCATTCAATATGCAAGGACGGAAGTTCCGAGCGAGGTTCTACGGAATTTCAGCAACACGTATTGGGAAACAACGACATCCCTAAAAAATTGGATTACAAACTCCATTTTGATTTAGGATGATTCACAGGTTCTATGTCACCTTAGCGTGCTTCAATATAATCCTTATTTCTGGTGACATTTGGAAAGCATGAAACGGAAATTGTGAATTTTTTTTCACACTTCTGCTATTTTCTCGGACTAAATTTACCGTTAAACGAGAAAGGTCTACTCAAATAAATCACTAAGACAAGCGAAATTATAGAGACCCAAATGGTGACCATGAACAGAAAATTTACAGAAGCCGACTCGAAGGAGGAGTGACGCAATCCCTCATACAACTCGACAGCACGTTCTTAAGAGAAGCTTCTTGAAAAACATCGGATTATACAAACCTTTTTTACCTTCCTATTTCTGGTAAAAGGAATTAAAAAGACAAAACAAAAAAAACATCAATGATAACCCGAAGGAAACCTCTTCAAAAATTGAATTCATGAAAACGAAGAAGGGTTTTCAAAAATGACACCAATGTTTCATTTTTATCAATGTTATTTTAGGGGTTTATAGCACATTTTACCGATCAATTCTAAATTGGGAGAGGGGGCTGCCGCCCCCCCCCCTTATATACGCCCATGACTACGCCTAGCTAAATGTAATTATACAGCCTCTGGAAGGAGAACGTTCCCGTATACAGGCCTCGTCCAAACTGAGATCATCTACAAGGAAGGGGTACATTAGTTTCAGCTTTTAACATCGAAAAGTTTCAGTCATAGTGCCCCTGAAGAGGCGTCAAAGATAGTGAAACCGGTAGAGTAATTTTTATGAAATAACTAGTATGTGAAAGCGATTTTATTTTATTGACCTTCTGCCTATTTTATGTATAAAGTTTCTAGCGTTTTGTATAACATTTATTGGGCATTCAAATGGCCCCCATCCGCTAAGACGATTTCGTAGCCGCTTTCAAGTTATTTATAATTATAAATTACTCATGTCAGTTGATAAAATATTATCCTCTAGCTCTAACGTAAACAAAATGTACACATCCCAGATTCCATGAAAGTCAATTATGTTTTATTTTTTAGTTGTAACGGCTTATTTCTCCAGCAGAAGTTCTCCTCTCCTACTTCTTCCAGCGATATTTCGCTGGAATCCTCTTCAGCTTCAAGGATGAAACTAATGGCTTGACGTAGCTAGAGAAGCCGTTCCAGCTTAAAATACGATTCCTAGCAATGAAAAAAAGTCCGACTCGCAGGAACTGCATCATCTTAGCGCGGTTCCATTCATATCCCTAGAGTAATTTTGTATACGTAGAATAGAAACAGTTATTACTTTGTTTAGACCATTCTTAATGTAAACACATATTTCAAAGAAAAGCAAGATTGTCGGCAAGGCACAAGAAACTATCCTAAGCGGAAATTACTCTTTCCGCCGTTCCATGTTTCGCTCTTCGAAGACTCAACTACGAATATGTTTCTAATTGACTTAACTTGCTTTACTAACATATCTATTTTACTGTTAAATGCAATTAAACAAAATAAAATTGTACAAGAAAATTAAAACGTAGTGTTATTTTTTAATGAACTACGGCCTCATACAACCACAAAATATAATTATATTTCTAGTACATATAGCATTTGGCTGCATGACTTCCTACAGGTAAAGTAACTGTCACCTGTCCTAGGATGCATCTGGATTTATGAAGTGCAATAAAAGCCTACCTGAAGCCTTCCTACTACCTCGACCCGGACAGATGTCTGACTCTACACAGAGAATATTTACGTTTTCAGTTTGGTTACATGTTCAGAGAATTTGTATTTATTCCCCTGTATTATTGAGAAATACATCCTCCTACTAGAAGCAATAAAATAATAACAAGAAATAACCAGAATCCTCTTCCAGAGATACCTATTTTGTACGTTGAATGCATTGAAAAATATCAAACAATTTCACATTTTCTTGTGTTCTCCTACTATAGTAATAATTCTACAAATAAAATCAATTAAAAAATAAAATAAAAAACCAACAGCATAAAGGCAATTGAAAATATTCAAAAGACGTCATCGAATCTCTTTCTCTTGGCAAGCTATATTTCCAACAATGAATTGTTTTTCTCATTTTACTTAATCTGTTTTATTGTCAAATACATTATCCAACTTTAAGCAATTAAAAAATAACAAGGAATAAAAACAGACAAAAAGAACCGTTCGAATAAACGAAATAAATTACTTCAAAGTTTAAGCACTTATTTCTCCGATTGAGATCGCTTATTCAAAACTTTCTTCAGAAACTTTTTTGTAGACCATTTAGTAAGCTTTCGAATGGTAACTTTTCGCTTCCCAAGATTTTCAACCGTTTTCGAGATATTAATGAAAGTATACGAAGTTCCCAAAACTTTTCATTATTTCTAGCAACAGAAAATTGGTCTCATTTTACCTATCCTGTTTCACACACAAATACATTTTCCTAACATAAGAAATTACAAAAATAAAAATCAATAAAAAACTAAGAGAAAGAGACAAAAATTACAAAAAGAACGACAAAATCCCGTTCATAAGAACTAAACAGACTTATTTGAAGTTTTAAGCACTTATTTCTTCGATTGACATCACCTAATCAAAAATTGTTTCGAATCTTTTTTGTAGAGAATTTAGAAAGCTTTCAAATAGTTTCTATCCACTTATGAAAATTTCCCAACCGTGTTCGAGATATTAATGAAAGTAAACGAAGTTCACAAAACTTTTCATGTCTGTTCATTAAATATTTTATTCTAACCCTTCCTTAACTCCAAACGTAACCAAAAGTTTAACATGTTAGTTTTGATGAAATTCAAACATGCAAAAAATGTTTCAACTAAATCCCATGATTGTAAATACCAAAACCAAAAACGTTATTCAGCAACTATTTTTCCAATTTTCTCGAAAACGGTTAAAGCTATCGCCTTAAAAATGGTGTCATTCGTTTTCCTAAGCAAATAAGCCTATAAAACGAGTACTTGCATGCATATGAAGTAAGCGGAACGATTTATTTCGCGCGAAATTCGCTCCAAAAACCATGTTCCGGTGGGCGGATTCTGCTGGTTAACGAACTTGACCTTTCAAATTAGACGAAAGATTTTTGTACCAAATTTCATCAAAATCGGACAATTAGAGGAGCCGGAAAACCGCGAACAGACAAATATATATATATATATATATATATATATATATATATATATATATATACAAATTTGAACCACCGTCATTTTCGGTCTCTAGGGGTTCTGAAACGCAAAAGTTTCTAGTCGGCCGGAAATGAGATCAACCTTATAAACGCCCTATGAAGGGAGGGAGGAACCGCGCTAAAATACCATAATAAATAATGTCAACTATGTGAAAAATATTTCAACTCAATCCACCGTTTCGGTTCTGAGAATCTATTTGTTTCCGCATTTCTCACCAATTTTTTCGTAGAGGTAGAGGTACCTCTATGTAACACAAACATATTGTTTGTAATGGGGGCCCGCATAGTGAAGAGGTAGAGGTAAAGGTAGAGGGAAGAGGTAGAGGTCGAGGTACCTCTATGTAACACAAACACATTGTTTGTAATGGGGGCTCGCATAGTAAAGAGGTAGAGGTAGAGGTAGAGGGAAGAAGTAGAGGTAGAGGTACCTCTATGTAACACAAACACATTGTTTGTAATGGGGGCTCGCATAGTGAAGAGGTAGAGGTAGAGGCAGAGAGAAGAGGTAGAGGTAGAGGTACCTCTATGTAACACAAATACATTGTTTGTAATGGGGACTCGCATAGTGAAGAGGTAGAGGTAGAGGCAGAGAGAAGAGGTAGAGGTAGAGGTACCTCTATGTAATACAAATACATTGTTTGTAATGGGGACTCGCATAGTGAAGAGGTAGAGGTAGAGGTAGAGGGAAGAGGTAGAGGTGGAGGTACCTCTATGTAACACAAACACATTGTTTGTAATGGGGACTCGCATAGTGAAGAGGTAGAGGTAGAGGCAGAGAGAAGAGGTAGAGGTAGAGGTACCTCTATGTAACACAAACATATTGTTTGTAATGGGGGCTCGCATAGTGAAGAGGTAGAGGTAGAGGTAGAGGGAAGAGGTAGAGGTAGAGGTACCTCTATGTAACACAAACACATTGTTTGTAATGGGGGCTCGCATAGTGAAGAGGTAGAGGCCCGCTTTTAAAGACAAAATTGTTTGTCTTTTCGAGCTGTCTACAGCACGGTCTATGACGTTGCTTCTCCGTGATTGATTCTTTTAAGTCTTCTACTATCCCATTCCTTCTTCTACTATCACTCTACCTCTTACTCTACCTCTTCACTCTACCTCTACCTCTACCTCTACCTCTTCACTCTACCTCTACCTCTTCCCTCTACCTCTACCTCTACCTCTTCCCTCTACCTCTACATCTACCTCTACCTCTACCTCTACCTCTACCTCTTCCGTCTACCTCTACCTCTACCTCTTCACTCTACCTCTACCTCTACCTCTTCCCTCTACCTCTGCCTCTACCTCTTCACTCTACCTCTACCTCTACCTCTACCTCTTCACTCTACCTCTACCTCTACCTCTACCTCTTCACTCTACCTCTACCTCTACCTCTACCTCTTCACTCTACCTCTACCTCTACCTCTACCTCTTCACTCTACCTCTACCTCTACCTCTACCTCTACCTCTTCCCTCTACCTCTACCTCTACCTCTTCCCTCTACCTCTACATCTACCTCTTCACTCTACCTCTACCTCTAACTCTTCACTCTACCTCTACCCCTACCTCTTCACTCTACCTCTACTTCTTCCCTCTACCTCTACCTCTACCTCTTCCCTCTACCTCTACCTCTACCTCTTCACCATGCGCCTACCCTTAGAGGTTGCTTTTAGCTGAAAAAACTAGTTCCCGTGGGATGCTTATATATATATATATATATATATATATATATATATATATATATATATATATATAGATATAGATATATATAGATATAGATATTTTTGAGACCTATATATATATCACTACTGTCACTTAATATTGTAAAAATTAACTATCCTAACAACCTCTCTTCTAGCAACACAGTTGAAGACTCACTCTCAAATCATGTGAAACGGGAAAAGCAGCGCGGTATCTCTCTTCACTATGCGACCCTCCCTCTATCAAAACCTCTACCTCTACCTCTTCACTCTACCTTTACCTCTACCTCTACCTCTACCTCTACCTCTTCACTCTACCTCTACCTCTACCTCTTCCCTCTACCTCTACCTCTACCTCTTCACTCTACCTCTACCTCTACCTCTACCTCTTCCCTCTACCTCTACCTCTACCTCTTCACTCTACCTCTACCTCTACCTCTACCTCTAACTCTACCTCTTCCCTCTACCTCTACCTCTACCACTTCCCTCTACCTCTACATCTACCTCTTCACTCTACCTCTACCTCTACCTCTTCCCTCTACCTCTACCTCTACTTCTTCACTCTACCTCTACCCCTACCTCTTCACTCTACCTCTACTTCTTCCCTCTACCTCTACCTCTACCTCTTCCCTCTACCTCTACCTCTACCTCTTCACCATGCGCCTACCCTTAGAGGTTGCTTTTAGCTGAACAAACTAGTTCCCGTGGGATGCTTATATATATATAGATATAGATATTTTTGAGACCTATAGAATCTAAGACGTGTAGTATAATATTCTCATAGGCACAGAAGGGTTAAGTCTTACAATTGATGTGGTAAATGGGTTTGAGCTTAAATGAAGTAAATGAGTAATGTCTTAAAGGAAACTCCTGATCATCATATAGCATATACACTGATCTGTGGTATGGAATTTTACCCCTATTAGTTATTGTTATGCTTAAAACGATGAGAATGAGTTTTGTTCCCATTCCTGAAAATAAATAGACGTTGATACATTATTTCTCTTTAGAAAGAAATATCTATTATTAAAGAGTATTACGGAAATTGAAGAGACTCCATGAAGCGTGGAGACCTTAGAGCGCAGGGCTGATATAATCTTCCAGTTAAGCTGCAAGGTAAATCCTCTTAGCCCGAGCTTTTATGCCGAACGAGCGCTTCATATCTAACCTTTTAATATAATTTTTCCAGCAATAGCATAATTAATCACAATATAGCTTGGCCTACCTCGGATTTGATAGTTTTTTTTTTTTTTTTTTTTTTTTTTTTTTTTTTTTTTTTTTTTTTTTTTTTTTTACGGCGCATCTACATCTAGGTCATTAGCGCCAACATCCAGGGCGCAGCGAGGAATTTTACCAGCGAGCCGTGGGATGATAAAATTCCTGCCGGAGGTTGGGAATCGAACCCACCATCTCCCGCTTATGAATCCATTAGACCACGGGAGACCCTCGGATTTGATAGTATAGGTAATAACGTATTTGTATATCTGAATTAAAAAATGATTAAAAAGAAGGAACGTGTTACCGTGATTTGGTTAAAAGCCATTATCTCCTTTTCTAGTAAGCAAATGACGTAATTAATATACAAACAACAAAAAATATATAACATGCAAACGATAAAAAAAAAAATACATATAAAGTATCAAACCTGAAGAAATGAACATTTTGCGAGCCTCTCAAGATACATTTGCCGACGGTAATCGAGAATAAATCAATTAACTCAAATTTTCAACCATTTTCGATGTAGGCGCACGGTTCATTGAAACAAAACTTGGTATACATCGTCCCTAACTAATGAGAAAGATGTGTTGTGAAAATCAGGGAAATCGGGGGGTAGGAGTAGGAAATTATTAATTTGTCCTTAATGATTGTAATTTCTGCTTCTTTGCAATGAAACTTAAAATAAGTTATGGTAAATATTTCTTAATTAATAGCAGCTATTAACAGCAAATATATATTTTTTTTCTCGTTCAACGAAACCAGCTAATGTAAGAAGTAGAAGTAGCAATTCACTAGAAAACCAGCTAATGTAAGAAGTAGAAGTAGCAATTCACTGGAAAACCAGCTAATGTAAGAAGTAGAAGTAGCAATTCACTAGAAAAAAAATAGTGTTTTTAGATTGTGTCCGTTTAAACGGATTTCTCGGTAATGTGGATTAAAGAAAAGAAAAATCCTCTAAAATCAAAACCATTCATGATACCGCCTTGAATTATTTCAATTAAAGTATTATTCCTGAAAGTATATAAAAATCGGTGTTTAAAAATTTGAGTGTTTTTCTCTCCTCTCTCTAAAGGGCGGAGATCCTCTTATGACCTCGGACCATATACGCAATCCGGAAGTGTCGAATAGAAAAGTCCTCGTTTCATAACAATGATGGTTCAAAATTGTGTGTGACTATATATATATATATAAATATATATATATATATATAATATTTACGGGCTGTAGGCCTATTCGTCCGTTCAACCTTTATTGCGTAATCGAATGGCAAAAAGCCACAACCCGGACTGATCTTAAATATTTGCAGAGACGGATAAGTATCGCAGAATTTCAAGAAAAATCACCACGAAACATGGGCGTATATAGAAAATAATTTCGGAGGGGGCTGGGAAAAGTGCGGGGGGGGGGGGGGCTGAGACTATTTCCGGTGTATGAAATACTAACAATTTAGATCTTGGAAGAGTTTTAGCCAACTTAAACGCTATTACACCCAAAATAGAATATGTTTTATGAACTAAATGATCTTATTTAATTTATTTTTTAGGGTTTTATGAAATGTTTGCCGATCAAATCAAAATTTCGGGGGGGGGGGGGGGGGGGCTGCAGCCCCCTCAGCCCCCCCCCCCCCCCTTATGTACGCCCATGGTATATGTGGCTTTGTACGGATGTGCATTTTTCTTTCTTTCGTTCTTGTATCTATTGATAGTAATTCTTTCCATAGGAACATTGTCACAATTTTTTCCAGAGCAACCTTGTCAGTTTTTCTGCCCAAAAGAACATTGTACATTTTTGGTCCTAGTATCTAAGATATAATATAATAGATATTATATCTAAGATATAAGTAATTTTCTTTCCAAAGCAACATTGTCTTGAACAAAAATTACAGACTCAGCTCAACCACATTACACTATACACGAATTCTCACTACAGTCTAAGGGCGGTGATGACCCAGTAGTTATTTTATTGAACACGAAATGAGTAACGAAAACATACCTTCTTTTAAAATTAGTTTCCCTAAATGTTATATTTATTCTATTATACATGTAATATATACATCTAACTCAAGGGAACAATTGTAATTGTAATTCTATTGAAAAAAATCCTATTTCCCAGGTATTTGCATGATTCTCAATTATTTACTTGATTCTCACGTATTTACATGGTTTACACGTATAAATTAAGCATAGAATGGATTAAACATTACTTTCCCGAATACTTATTTAAACCTGCATTAATTTTCCAGTCTGTTTTCGATAAAATTGTTATTTAAACATATTGACGTCTGTTGGAAGTACGTTAAATACGTCACTTATGTTACAAATTATTAAATAAGAACTGTTTAGTCCTTAGGTAGGTAAGAGCCCTAAGGTATCTCAAAGGAGGACTCCGACGCGCAGTAACACAGTAATATTAGCGTTTTTACATATATTTCTTATCCCTGAAACAGCTTATAAGAGGAACTCTTAATATTTCCCATTCAAAGGCCTTCATTTTAACAGTAAACGAATTTGAATATCCGCAGCTATGAAGTATAATAATTAGGTGAACGGAAGTTATTGTATTTACATATTTTTTCTGACTCTTAACTCGTAAGTTTTGATGCAATTATGGACGTTTTAAGTGATTTAAAAGCATTTAAAGAGTTCTTTATTTTACATATTTTGTCAAAACTCCATATTTTTACATATTCTGCCATAAATACATATTTTTGCTACTTATTTTGATATTTTTTTCTATTTTGTAATTGAGGAAATAAGGGGAAACCGAGAAAGAAAAGAATACACCACTCATTGAGTCTAGGTTTAGTCATTATAGATAATTACTGTACAATGTAATTCTGTTTTTCGATTTTTTTATTATGAAATTATGGAAATACGCTAAGATGACGCAATCCCTGGGAATCGGACTTTTTTCCTGACTTATGGATTATGAAATGTCCAAAGTTTTCTTTGTGTACTCCAGATTACGTCATTGGGTCGAACTCGTAATCGGGCTTTCCTCCATAAACAAATAATGAAAAAGAAATACATAGTGGAGATGGAGATAGTTAGCCGTTGCAGAGATACGCAGACAAGGTATAGTTGGGATTCGGCTAGGAGATAGTTAGCCGTTGCAGAGATACGCAGACAAGGTATAGTTGGGATTTGGCTAGGAGATAGTTAGCCGTTGCAGAGATAAGCAGACAAGGTAGAGTTGGGATTCGGCTAGGAGATAGTTAGCCGTTGCAGAGATACGCAGACAAGGTATAGTTGGGATTTGGCTAGGAGATAGTTAGCCGTTGCAGAGATAAGCAGACAAGGTATAGTTGGGATTCGGCTAGGAGATAGTTAGCCGTTGCAGAGATACGCAGACAAGG
Organism: Gonocerus acuteangulatus; assembly: GCA_946811695.1. Classification (NCBI taxonomy): domain Eukaryota; kingdom Metazoa; phylum Arthropoda; class Insecta; order Hemiptera; family Coreidae; genus Gonocerus; species Gonocerus acuteangulatus. The sequence continues at coordinate 8,571,326 of OX328132.1, read as the reverse complement.
TATAGTTGGGATTCGGCTAGGAGATAGTTAGCCGTTGCAGAGATACGCAGACAAGGTATAGTTGGGATTCGGCTAGGAGATAGTTAGCCGTTGCAGAGATACGAAGACAAGGTATAGTTGGGATTCGGCTAGGAGAAAAAAAACGTCAGACTTTCAGGAAGAAATCTGTATTTGGACGTTTCGGCTGCACATTGGCAGCCTTCTTCAGCACTAGAGAATGCCTAGTGGGGAGGGAGGAAGACCTCGAAGACACTTAGGTAACCATGGTTGAATGTATGGAACATGTTCATAGCTGATGTAAAATGTTATTCATCACATGAATGTGCATATCTGGAATCGTCTCTCTAGATATTATTAATAAACTAGCTGAATACCCGTGCTTCGTCACGGCAGATAAGTAGTTATTTTATTGCGTTAAATAATGTTTCATTAAAATTACGTTACTATACAATTCTGTGCAGTTTATTACAGCACGGTTCCCGTCATACTATATTTTATTCAATGGGCGTTAAAATTTAAAAGTTTATGTTTCCAAGAAGTCATATGGTAACACCCAATATATTTACGAGTATTACCAAGGTTATAGGCGAGAAGGCATTGCAAGGGTTCCGGATATTATTACCACACCTGGAAAACCTAAGGATATGCCATACATCACGGTTTGACTGGGACTGTCCCGGTATTTTGCAATTGTTTCGGTTTCCCGCCCGATTTTATCAATGTCCCGGAAAAGGCTGTAAGATGTAAAAAGTAATGAATTCATGTTTATAAGAATCTTTTTTAAATCGGTTACTTTTCTACAATCAACATTTTTATTACTGCTCACAGTGTCAAAGAAATCAGAAGTAATCTAACTGTAAAACGCTGGAACTACCTGCACAGCGCTGCCAGCTGCCAGACACTACTATTTGGCTGAGAGATTTTTTTAAGAAAATCAAGTAGCAAAAAAAGTTCCTTTCTTATTTTTAAGGTTTGGGTAGACTAACAGTTTAGGATTCACCCTTCCCGTTAGTTGCTAGGCTTAAAACTCACCAACCATTTTGCTTATAATTTGTACTCTTTTTATTCCCCCCCCCCACTGGTATGCCCATCCCATATTAATGTGTCTCGGTTTAACTCTCCAAAAATATGGCAAGCCAATCTGACGGGGACAGGCAGAAAAGAAACGCAATTAAAACTCTATGAGGGACAGATAATTTCTAGTAATTCAAGGTCTGCCATCGTAGTTTGAAATTAACCTCAATTAAAAATAATACTATGAGATAGATAATGTAAGGTAACAGCTGTTCTTTATCGTCCTAGTAACGCAGGCTGCCTAGGCTTGCCTTCTCTAACCAACTCAAACTTTAAACCCCCCTAAAAATGCTTAAAAATTCGAATATCAAAAAATCCTTTCTTAGCGAGTGCCTACGTTATATAGGGAGTGTCCAAGCAAAATTTCAAAATTTTCTGTCGAGCGGTTTGGGCTGGGCGTTGATAGATGAGTGAGTGAGTGAGTGAGTGGTATTTGACAAGTATATAGTAGATGAATATTAAAAATACATTTTATTATTAGGTCAATATTTCATTAGTCTGTGATCTTAAAGGCACTTCTATTTTTATAACCTTTCGGTCGAAAAGAAAACAACAATTCAAAATATTAAAGAACTACCTATGGATTTTATTTATTTATTTTTTTTAACGGCGCATCAACTGTTTGGCTATTAGCGCCGGGCTATCTATAGGTCACCACCCTATTATAATGCCAACAGCACGTCGTCGGTCACCCATTCAGGTACTGACCACGCCCGACGTTGCTTAATTTCGGTGATCTACGGGAACCGGTGCATTCAACGTGGCTACAGCCGTTGGCTATGGATTTTATTATTGTAAGTGATCCGTTGAAAGTACTTCACACGAAAGTGTGTATTAGAACCGCCAGTAATGAAAGTTCATAATGATTGGCTCATTATCGCATAAACTTGTATGATTATACCTTGAGCTTGTTTAGTTACTCCATGCCCAGATTTATTCGGACGAATTAGTTGTTTTATTCCATTCCATTAGTTCTTTATTACAAGTAAATAAATAAATAACATTAGGAACCTCATTTTAGTACACCCCAATGCTATTAAGCTTCCATATGTGTATTGCACTTTTGAATAAAAAAATAGCTAAATTTCTTTGGCATATATCTCGTTTTTGCTTCATTTCCGTTTGGCTGGGATATGATATCCCATCACATTCACCCAACAGATTTTCACTTATTTCGGGCCCAATAAATATCTCTTAATGGGAAACACTAATTCACTCGAGAAATGCAAAACCCACATAGAGAAGTTCTGGAAGGACGAAATTATCCGAAACCCACATAGGAAGTTCTGGAAGGACGAAACTACCCGAAACCCACATAGAGAAGTTCTGGAAGGACGAAACTACCCGAACCCACATAGAGAAGTTCTGGAAGGACGTAATTACCCGAAACCCACATAGAGAAGTTCTGGAAGGACGAAATTACCCGAAACCCACATAGAGAAGTTCTGGAAGGACGAAATTACCCGAAACCCACATAGAGAAGTTCTGGAAGGACGAAATTACCCGAAACCCACATAGAGAAGTTCTGGAAGGACGAAATTACCCGAAACCCACATAGAGAAGTTCTGGAAGGACGAAATTACCCGAAACCCACATAGAGAAGTTCTGGAAGGACGAAATTACCCGAAACCCACATAGAGAAGTTCTGGAAGGACGAAATTATCCGAAAGTTGGCAACATGTAATAGACCAAAATGTTTCATATATAATTGATTCAAAATATTTACAAGAATCTGAAGTTTTTATTGAAATGGCAAGTAAAAAGCGTTACGAACTTATTTTACGACCCAATATCTAGGCCAAGTTCGGGCCTACGCACACTGTGTGTATATTACACGACGTATTAGAGCCGATTATTATCCCCTTAAAACCAGTAAAAGATATACCTATGAAATTTTACAGTTATTATACTCATATATGTGAATAAAAAAAAATTCTAAATTGAATAGTTTCTGAGATAAAGGCGACGGAAAATCAGAATTTATAGGACTCGCTCACTCATCAATATTATCAGGCACTTTCCAGAAGCTGGAGACTTGAAATTTAGCAGGATGTTTTTAACCCTAGACATTAGGGTGTTTTTAAAGGCGAAAATCGAAAACCCCTGAAAAGTTATGTTTGATTCCTCTTCCATGGGGGGGGGGGGTGCGCGTTTTCCACCAAGTTGGAATTGCACAAATAAGTGAGAGGGTATTCTTGACAAACTTGGCCCAACACTACAATATCATAGCTTTCATAAGCAAACTGTTTTTGGGAGGAGCCTGGAACTTGGCATCTTTTTTTCCACGTTAGTTTTCTGGGGGATTTTATTTTCAACCTGTAACAAACTTCGACCGACATATTTTTTCTCTGGATTTGCGATAAAATGAAGAGGCTTTAGGTCCGGATCGATAATGGGGCAAAAGACAAGAAGAAAAAATTACCTTAAATACTAAAAATTACATGATTTTGTAAAAAGACCCCTTATTCGGCTGTTTCACAACCACCAAGGAACCAAGGAAGGATTGCTTTACGTTTGGTAAAACTGTGTCGTAAACACCATTCTTTGAATTCTTGCCTATTAATAATAACCTTTTACAATTCTGAGCTCTCCGTTTAATTCAAAGATTAAATATTCCTCTTAATGACTTTTAATCTCCGAGACATTTAAAAGAAATAGAAGATTGTCTTCCATTCGTTAAGTCGCAAGGCACTTTAGCCACATTAAACTTTTATGGAGGTTTTTATTGCTGAAAAGAGTAATGAAGTTTCCGAACTTTTTCAAGATGACCTCAAAACCAAATGGCACTTGACTGGGAATTTGATGGATATTACTGCCGAGATGGGCTTTGTCTCCAACTGTACGATGAAATAGATTTAATTATACAGTGGGAGTTAGGATGAGATAGCTCACGTTAAAATAATTGATTTAAATGGCACGGGAGTAGTTATATCTAAACTCGAAAATACTTATCGAGTAAATATCAGACGGCAAATATTCTTAGGATGTCACCATAATGAAAAATTCCGAGTTGCAGGAACTGAGTCATCTTAGCTATAACATAATATCTTTTTTTTTTTTTTTTAATATTTATTTATGAGCATCCATGCGCATCTAAGGCGTTTCGCTCCATACAGTTATTGCATATATACATCAGTTACAATATATATATACATCTAAAAACAAATGGTATACATATATACATCTAAAAACAAACAATACATATATACATATCTAAAAACAAATGGTATAATTTATATAGATCTGGTTGATCAATCGGATTACACAAGACACACATTAGACATAGTTACAAGTTCATTCATTACATGTTATTCGTTCTTTACAGTTTACCAAGTGGCGTAATACCTTCCTTATGTTTTTTATTGCAATTGTTTGAATATAATATTGACATAAGATGAAAGTGTTAAATTTTTCCATACATATTAATAGTTTTGAGATGTGTAAGGATTGCTGGTATGTGTGGACTGCTGTCAGTAAGTAATTCGGTCATGTCATATGGTTAAGTCTAGATTTTGACGTTGTCGGCATTCTGTTACGGTCTGTGTTTTACGGTTAGTTCTGTGTTACATATTTTACATGTAGGCTTTTCTTTTTTAGTCATTAAATACTCGTGTGTTATTCGTGTATGTCCAATTCTGAGTCTAGTTAGTACTACTTCTTCTCTTCTGTTTTGTCTGTGACTGGAAGGCCATTCCGCGATGTTACGTTTTATTTGTCGCAGTTTGTTGTTGGTAGATAAGTTTGTCCAGTCATTTTGCCATTTGTTTGTGATTTGGTGTTTAGCCTGTCTCGTAAGGTCTTGGTAAAAAATGTCTAGTGGTTGAATTGTTAAGTCTTGAGTAGCCAGTTTTGCTTGTTCGTCTGCAGTCGTACTAAGTCCTAGGTCTTCATGTCCTGGTAGCCAATGTAGTGTTGTATGTATGCCTGAAAGTTGATAATTGTAGATGTGTTGTTTGATTTGGATTGCTTTGGGATGTTGATTGTATAAGTTCTGTAATATGTGTAGTGAACTAAGGGAATCTGTACAGATGATAATGTTTGTGTGTTGTGCTGAAAGAGTGTTAGTGAGGGCAAGAAATATTGCAACATAATATCTACGAATGCAGATAAAGATAAGACCCGGAAAAGGGCAATACGAGGTGTGCTAATGTTTATAGGTTGATCATGTAATTATGAACTAATGGATAATTATAGGTTCTTATTTTTAAAGCAACGAAAATACGTCAATCAATTATTGTTGGATGTTTTGGTATAAGACCTAATCAGAGTAGGACATTATTTAATAAATTTTGTATTCAATAATCATTCAAATAAATTTTTATTGAATAAGAGTTTATTCATTGATTGAGTTATTCATTCACTGATTTATTTTATGAATAACAGGGTTGGCGTATTATTCAATAACTGTATTATTCAATGAATAACAATTTATAAATTTATTCATTGCCTATTTTTTTTTTATAAATAATTAATTATTTTTCATTCTTCATTCATTATTTTAATACATTTAAAATAATGTGGTTCATGGAACAACAAATTCAGAATCTTTAAGTTTAGTAAACAATATCATTTAAGGGGTAATACTACCTTGAAACTTTTTTTTACAATTTTTTATGGGCAAAAATTCTTCCTTAATTAATCAAAAATTATATCCAAGAGTGTTTATGTGAAGAAACATTTTTTAAATGGGCAAAAAAATACGATTTTCCGAGTAAAATCCCGATGCCGAGTGAACGCGGTGCTGTTTTTTTGAAGATAATTTTTTGAGTGTGCTTCGATTGGTCTCTTTTTAATTGTTAAGTTTTTTCTTCGTCCCCCTTTAATAAATTTCAAAATTAAAACCCATTTTTTTAATCTTTATTACAGGAAAGTATGAAAAAAAATAAATAGGAAAGAAATGAACATTTCAGAACATTAAACTTTAAATTCGTTTTGTCAAAACTATGTTTTTCAAATCCGAAAAACGATACTCCGAACTTAGTCATTTTCAACTTAGTGAACTTAGTCATTTTTATTAGAAAAGATTGTTAAAATAAATCCCTTCTATTTAACGAACAATTTCAGTCAAATAATTCAATTTCATTCAAAACATTGTTTCAGTCGAATAAATATCTTTCATTTAATATACATTTTCATTCAATAAATCATTTTCATTCAATAAATCATTTTTATTCAATAAATCATTTTTATTCAATACACATTTTCATTCAATAATTCATTGTTATTCAATAATGAATAAAATTAAAAAGTTGCTTTATTCATCGAATTGACTGAATAGGATTAGGATTAGGATGTTTGTTTATGGGAAGTAAAGAACGATATTATTATGCCCACTATTGATTAGAAAGTGATATGTTTATGTTGATAGTGCACATTCTGTCTTGTTTTCTGTCTATTTATTATGTTACTAAGTACAAATAATAAATATTAAAAGCCCAGTATTAAATTATATTTTAGATTGCATGTTGAAGCTAAGTTAGATATTTTACATATTAATTAATTAATATTAATAATCAACCATTAGATTTTACATAATTTTAAATTGATTGTAGATTTTTTTTTTTAATGAAGCCATATGTCCATAATTATTCTTATTTATTATCTCAGATAATATAATAGTTTTTTCACACAGAATTGTGTTAACCGGGCACAAAGGGAATGTAATCCACTCATTCTCCATAATTAATAAGTACTTTATCATTTAATCGATTAAAGGTATTTCAGGGAAGAATTAATTAAAGCTGTTAAGATGATCAAGAATAGGGAAACTAAAGTCGAAATCAATTGCTATTAATTGCTATTGCTAGTAGATCTTGCCCTCTTAAAATTTGTAATGCTTATTATATAAAGACTGATTTTAGATAAATAAATATATATGAAAAAAAATAAAATAAATAACTTACTAACTATATACAAAACAATGATGCGCAGTTCTAAAAGTAAATGGAATAAAATTATAAGAACAATGCTATTCTTTATATATTACTACCAAATTGACTGAATGATGACTGAAAAGTTATTCATTATTCAGAATGAAATAACAGATTTATTCATTATTCTGAATGATTTTTGCCCAACTCTGGACCTAATCTACCGTTCGTGAATACCTTTATGCTCCCCTTTCTCTAAGCTAATATTGCAATTCCTGTTGGCTAATAAGGAGTTTATAAGTCTTCGACAAAAGGAGTAAGTATTTTAGAAGAGTACATCTAATGAAGTGAATCGTGTGGCTGAGGTAGAGAAGAAGTGATCCTGTCTAAGAAGTAACGGTACCTCTGGGTATCATCTCCCAGGACTCCGCTCCCAGAGGAGTGTCTTCTCCAGTACTCACTCACGTGCCACAATTGTCTAGAGGTACAACCTCTTCAACAAGTATGGCTTGTTTGAGCTTCCTCAACCATGAAAATAACTGTCATAAATGGATACTGTTTTATAAACAAATACACACACACATATAGATTTGATGAAGCCTAATTATGCCCACTAGAATTTTGAGTAAAAAAAAAAAAGTGTAGCTCTTATAACCTTCAGGGTACAATTCGAATAAGTTTTGCTACGTGAGGAATCGAATGTAACCAACCACATTCTATGCAGTATCAATAGTAGGAAAAATTACCAAAACTAGAATTTTGGTATTTCTTTTGTGCCAAACTATTGATTGGTTAGACAATATTTTCAGGCTTTTGGCATTCATACGAACTACGAAATAGTTGGTTACGCTTGGAGTAGAGAAAGAAAAAAATCATATTTATCATGCAGGCATAGGTCTCCATGAGCGTCGTTTCTTATCTAAGGAGATGTGGGTTTGAGTACCGCCTGTAGCAGGTCGAGGTTATTCATCTATGGCTGATGATAGAATTGTATATACGAATATAATATTCTGAAAAAAAGTTCAAAATAGGTCTAATTATTCATATAACTGACCACAATAAGTAGTACATATTCTATTTAATAAGTGCGAAACATATAATGTCATAATTCAATATATATATATATATATATGTGTGTGTGTGTGTGTGTGTGTATATATATATATATATATACAAGATTAATGAAATAGAATGAAAGAGTAGATTTGTGTAACTAGGTTCTCTCTACCATTCTTAATTAAGAATTCAATATTCAATTTATATTCTCTGAAAAGAATAATTATAAAGGAATATTGCGTTCCTAAAATAAATTCATAAATGAAAATTTGAAATATTTTTACATTACCTTTAGATTTTCTGATGGTCCCGCTCTATGTAACGTTTGGCTGGCTAATTTTCAGGTACATTTTTGTCAAGAGCACATCTCCTGAAAAAGATAATTTTTTAAAATTTGTTAGTTCTATAAATAAAACAAATGTTTAATTTTAACTAAACTTAATAAAATATATTTTTAAAATTTACCAGGCTCAGTCTATGGGGTTGATCAGCCTTCTACATATTTCTAAGTTCCTTCTATTTCTAACTTCATCGCTTTCCGCGTTACTTTATCCTTCCCCTTCTTCCCATAGGACTCATCCCTAGGACTAGAGATAGGACTCCCCACTTAGCCTACTGCTGAGAGCCGGGCACAGTCCATGAACTTCATCATCTTTCTATTTCTAACTCATCGCTTTCCGCGTTACATTATCCTTCCCCTCCTTCCCATAGGACTCATCCCTAGGACCAGAGGTTGGAGTCCCCACTTAGCCTACTGCTGAGAGCCGGGCACAGTCCATGAACTTCATCATCCTTCTATTTCTAACTCATCGCTTTCCGCGTTACTTTATCCTTCCCCTCCTTCCCATAGGACTCATCCCTAGGACCAGAGGTTGGAGTCCCCACTTAGCCAACTTCTAAGAGCCGGGCACAGTCCATGAACTTCATCATCCTTCTATTTTTAACTCATCGCTTTCCGCGTTACTTTATCCTTCCCCTCCTTCCCATAGGACTCATCCCTAGGACCAGAGGTTGGAGTCCCCACTTAGCCAACTGCTAAGAGCCGGGCACAGTCCATGAACTTCATCATCCTTCTATTTTTAACTCATCGCTTTCCGCGTTACTTTATCCTTCCCCTCCTTCCCATAGGACTCATCCCTAGGACCAGAGGTTGGAGTCCCCACTTAGCCAACTGCTAAGAGCCGGGCACAGTCCATGAACTTCATCATCCTTCTATTTTTAACTCATCGCTTTCCGCGTTACTTTATCCTTCCCCTCCTTCCCATAGGACTCATCCCTAGGACCAGAGGTTGGAGTCCCCACTTAGCCAACTGCTGAGAGCCGGGCACAGTCCATGAACTTCATCATCCTTCTATTTTTAACTCATCGCTTTCCGCGTTACTTTATCCTTCCCCTCCTTCCCATAGGACTCATCCCTAGGACCAGAGGTAGAAGTCTCTCCTAGCCTACTGCCGAGTGCCGGGCACAGTCCATGAACTTCATCTTCCTTCTATTTCTAACTCATAGATTTCCGCATTACATTATCCGTGCTCATGGTACTCCAAAATGTCATGTATAGACAGAACTTGCTCATGAAAAGGCATCTTAATTTGTGAAACTTGAAGAGCGCTAAATAAAAGAAATTAGACGGATGATAAAAAGGTTATAAATATATGAACTTTCGCCATTTTTAAAATTCATTTTTGATAACACAGGGTTACAATCTTATAATATTAATACGAGTTATTATTATGTTACGCGCAGGATGCGTACAAATAAGGCTTATGTTCGACCTTGAAATGACAAGAATGAAAGACTTTTTGATGCATTTACATTTGGAGAAGCGACGATCGCACAGCTTCAGCGCTTAGAATTTCAGGCTCCATGATTTGAAGGTCGAGGAAGATCCTGCATGATGACTAGCCGGAGAGAAGATGCCAGGGATTCCTGCTGACGTCACTTAGGTGATGTGAGGATCACGTAAACGTTTTCACTTTCATTCTATTTTTCAGAAATCATTATTCCTTTCTGCCTTTTTTTTTTATAGAACCTTTTAACACCTATAGGTGAGTGAACGTGTGCTTTTTATCAGCTTTCAACTTACTTTTTATACCAGTTCGAAAGGTCTCAGTAATTGGCAAAAGCTACTGTCTTCTACATATCTGACGGGAACCAGAGAGCAACCTTGAGCAACAAAAAAAAAAAAGTATCTAAAATTAAAACGTTAGAACGTTTGTGCCCTAATCGGTATGCTTATATTTTTTCTAGATCTATACGGCTTTATGTTCTCGATATTACAAAAAGTGACAACCATAACTTCGAGGTACTGTCAATTCTAAACCTGAAAAATGATTTAAAACCCACTTTTTCCGAATAATGGATAAGCGCTTGTACTGAGCGAATCGCCATAGTTGCGGATGCACATATAGTACGCATTAATATAAATAAATTAATTAAAAATAAAATAAAGCTATGCCATCACCAATAATAAGAGGTTTTTATTAATAAAGGCTTTAATCTTTACTATAAATGAGATCGTTAGTTTTTTATTTTATTTGTTTTTCTGGAATAGTATTACTTTGAGTCGCTTTTCCACCTACATATGAAACATTTAACTTATTGTACGTGAAAGGGTTTGTTTTACTTATGGGATGTGGGTTTTAAGCAAGATGTTTTCAATAAATTGAAAATGTTGGAATAGGTAGAGGAGATGACTTCTTTATAGGATTAAGCTTTTGGGGGGAACAGAGAAAGTGTGTCATTTCTGCTTCTTGAAGTGATAATAAGTTGATCAGGAGTAGCATGTCAGGGTTTTTGTGACATTTTTCCCTTATAAATAATTGTTAAACTTTATTTTAATCACTGCAGTGTGTTAATCCTAGAAATAGAGTGTTTGTGTGGTATAGAGGTACACACGTGTTATTGTATTCATTGTCTTTTATTCAATAAATATATTCAAAAAAAAAAAGAAAAAAAAAAGTTGATCAGGACGGACGTGTTAACGAAAAATGTTTTTCAACAAGACGGTCGTTGTAAAAATCCTGTGTTCCTCCAAATGTTCCTTATCGAAACGTAATCGATGAGTACATCAGCTAGTTTTAGGCAATTAACGATTCAATTTGGGTGCCTCATAAACATATAAGGAATCCACTCGAATCGTTGCTATATGTTATTATGAGGTGAGGAATGTCGATTTCACTGAATTCTTAGTCCTGGCTGCGTGTTGTTAATTAGTGTGGAAGATTCGACCTTCACCATCAGTCGCGATTGTTCGAGATACCCGTAACCCCTATCAGGACAACATACCTGCCCAGCTGTCACGCAATCCTCATGTCACCTTCCTGCTTTCATATGAACATGGACAGGACAGAACAGATATTTTCCCAAAAAAAATACTTCATAATAAAATTAACGAGTTCGTCGAGCAAGGGCGAATCAGTTAGGATGTACAGTAGTACACTAATCCAATATTCGCACAAAAAACGTACATATATGCTTATATGTGTGCATATTGTGGGCGTTATTTTTCATAAAATTACTTATATGCGGCGGAAGGTCAATAAAAAAAAAATACATGATTAATCCAGCTCCTAATCTTTTATGTTTCACGCCATTTTGACGCCTCTTGAGGAGCTTACAACTAAAACTAAACTGTGTCTGGCCTCATCATTAAAAATTCCGACCCGCAGGAACTGCAGCATCTTAGCGCGGTTCCGTTCTTATCCCTAGACTCATATAGAATGATTAAAATAGAAGCTGTTGCTATTTTGGGTCCACATTTCTAGAAAGGTCTTATTTACGATCTTACCTGGATGGGTGAGCCAACCCTCCCTTGGAAGGAACCCGCTAGGCAGTTGAAAAGCTATATCTTGGAAATCCATATCTCTAACATTAAATTGTTTTTCTTATTTTTCTTAACCTGATTTATTATCAAATACATTATCCAACTATAACCAATTAAAAAATAACAAGGAATGAAAACAGACAAAAAGATCAGTTCGAATAAGCGAAATCAATTACTTTAAAGTTTTAAGCACTTATTTCTCCGATTGACATCGCTAAATCAAAACTTTCATAAGAACCTTTTTTGTAGAGCATTTAGTAAGCTTTCTAATGGTATTCTTCCGTTTCCCAAGATTCTCAACCTTTTTCGAGATATTAAGGAAAGTATACAAAGTTACCAAAACTTTTTATGTCTGTTAATAAAATATTTTATTCTAACCCTTCCTTAACTCCAAACGTAACCAAAATTTCATCATATTAGTTTTAATGAAAGTAGAACATGCAGAAAATGTTTCAACTGAATCCCATGATTCTAAGTACCCAAACCAAAAACGGTATTCAAAAACTATTTTTCCAATTTTCTCAAAAACGGTTAAAGCTATCACCTTGAAAATGGTTTCATTCGTTTTCCTAGCCCAAGAAGCCTATAAAACGAGTACTTACAAGCATATGAACTCAAAAACGTAAGCGTTACGATTTTTTTTGCGCGAATTTCGCCCCAAACGCCATCTTCCAGTGGGCGGATTTTGCTGGTTAACGAACTTGACCTTTCAAATTGGACGACGGATTTTTGCACCAAATTTCATCAAAATCGGACCATTAGGGAAGCCGGAAATGAGCGAACAGACAAATATATATATATATATATATATATATATATATATATATATATATATATATATATATATATATACAAATTTGAACCACCGTGATTTTCGGTCTCTAGGGGTTCTGAAACGCAAAATTTTCTAGTCGGCACTTTCGGATTATGTCAATGGATCAACCTTATAAGCGGGGTTCCTCCCTATGAAGGGAGGGAGGAACCGCGCTAAAAATGTTCTATACAGCCAATGTGGCCAACAGTTTCCACAATTCCCAGTTGTGTCAATATTAAAAGCTCCAATAATGTGGGCAGTTGATTATTTATTGATTCTAAATTCCAACAATGTTTCTTCCAGAGAAAATATAGTCCGTAAATATAAAATCGATTGGTGCCAACTATTTTTCAATTTTCTTTTTCTTTAAAACATTTTTAAGTGATGTGACCTGACGAAGTTTGGTTTTAGCTCCTGAAGAGGCGCCTCCTCAAATCCCGTGAAACATGTAGGGCAAAAAATAAACGAATTAGAGCTGGCTTAATTGTGTATTATTGTTATTGAAATTCCGCCGCATATATATAATATAATAATTACCTCGGCGCTAATAACCTAGGTGTCGAAGCGCCGTAAAAAAAAAGTTACCTCCTTTATAAAATATTGTTTCTTCTTTTAGTCTTTTAGATTAAATAACTTGTTACCTTTAGAATAAAAACTTCTTTTTATTTTTCTAGCCTTTCTTTGTCTTCTATTCAAGTATCGTTACAGTTGTAAAGTTAAAGAAAAAAGTCCGACTCGCAGGAACTGCCTCATCTTAGCGCGGTTCCGTTCTTATCCCTAGTCTAATTTCGAAAGATTAAAATAGAAGCAGTTATTATTTTGTTGAGAGGAGATCGTTGACCGTTGATGATGCAAGGTAGGGATTGTCCGGGTTCGGTCACTGCTACTTAATAATACATACCCCATATGTGTATGTATGTGGGCATATATATGTACATATGTGTGCGTGTATATGTGTATGTGTATATGCATATATATAAATATATATATATATATATATATATATATATATATATATATGTTAGGTATATTTATATAGATATGTGCATATATTAGTGTTAAATATGTCCTACTTGTATTTACAGCCCTGATGAAGGCTTGAAGTTCAAGCCGAAACGTCGGCACAATAAAACCATTTTTACGATAAAAGTAGCAGTGACCGAACCCCGACAGTTATTGTTTTGGTTCCAACAGTCTTGAAAGGTAGGATTTACAATCTTACCTGGAAGGGTCGGCATCACTAGAAACATTCCCGCTAGTTACAAGGTCTTGGAATCTTGGAACTCTATATTTCTAACAATAAATTGTTTTTGTTATTTTACTAAACCTGTTTTATTTTCGAATACATTATCCAACTATAAGCAATTAAAAAATAACAAGGAATAAAAAACAGACAAAAAGAACAGTTCGAATAAGCGAAATCAATTACGTTAAAGATTTAAGCTCTTATTTCTCCGATTGTCATCGCCTAATCAAAACTTTCATTAGAACCTTTTATGTAGAGCATTTAATAAGCTTTCTAATGGTATTCTTCCGTTTACCAAGATTTTCAACCGTTTTCGAGATATTAATGAAAGTTCCCAAAATTTACATTATTTCTAGCAACAGAAAATTGGTCTCATTTTTCATATCCTGTTTTACACACAAAATTTTCCCAACATAAGAAATTACAAAAATAAAAAGCAATAAAAAACAAAGGGAAAGAGACAAAAATTACAAAAAGAACGACAAAAACCCGTTCTTAAGAACAAAACAGACGTATTTGAAGTTTTAAGCACTTATTTCTCCGATTGACATAACCTAATCAAAAATAGTTTTAGAATATTTTTTGTAGAGAATTTAGAAAGCTTTCAAATAGTTTCTATCCACTTACCACGATTTCCCAACTGTGTTCGAGATATTAATGAAAGTATACGAAGTTCCCAAAACTTTTCTTGTCTGTTCATAAAATATTTTATTCTAACCCTTCCTTAACTCCAAACGTAACAAAACTTTCAACATATTAGTTTTAATGAAAGTAGAATATGCAGATAATGTTTCAACTGAATCCCGTAATTCTAAGTACCCAAACCAAAAACGGTATTCAAAAATTATTTTTCCAATTTTCTCGAAAACGGTTAAAGCTTTCGCCTTGAAAATGGCTCCATTCGTTTTCCTAGCCCAAGAAGCCTATAAAAAGAGTACTTACAAGCTTATGAACTCAAAACTTAAGCGTTACGATTTTTTTTGCGCGAATTTCGCCCCAAATGCCATCTTCCAGTGGGCGGATTTTGCTGGTTAACGAACTTGACCTTTCAAATTGGACGACGGATTTTTGTACCAAATTTCATCAAAATCGGACCTTCAGGGAAGCCAGAAATGAGCGAACA
This sequence comes from Gonocerus acuteangulatus, assembly GCA_946811695.1. NCBI lineage: Eukaryota > Metazoa > Arthropoda > Insecta > Hemiptera > Coreidae > Gonocerus > Gonocerus acuteangulatus. The sequence goes on along the minus strand of OX328132.1, from coordinate 8,556,320 downwards.
GACAAATATATATATATATATATATATATATATAATATATATATATATATATATATATATATAAATATA
>OX328132.1:8527497-8556051 GCA_946811695.1 Gonocerus acuteangulatus | reverse complement strand
GATCTTACCCGTGACTGCCTTCTTCAAATAACCTGCATATTTTGAAAATTTGATGAATACCGTTGACTTCTAGCTTTAATCTATATGCTCTAGACAATCGTTTCGTAATCTTTATGAATGAAACAGGAATTGTAACATCTTAGTGCGATTCCGTTTCCGTTTTTTTTTTGTTTTTTTTTTTTTTTTTGGTAAACTTTGACTAGAATCTGTTACCATTTTCTGAGAACATTATACACCTACGCCAATATGATATCGAAGAATAGCGAGACCCAATGCTAAAGCGGACATAATCCACTCTGCCTCTTCGACCTTTTTTCATTTACTTACCTCGTTTTACTAATAATTAGTTTTGCTGCTAAATTAAACATTAAAAAACAAAGCAACAAAAATTGAGAAAAACAGAAGGAAAAACCTGTTCAAAGGAACGAAACGAAATTGTAAGCAACCATTTCTCTGAATGAGATAGGCCTATCAAACAGTCCAGAACAGTTATATCAGTAAATTTAGTAAGCTTTCAAATGATTCTATTAAAAATAAGAAAATCTCAAAAACAAAAATGTTATACTAACAGATTTGAGTATCTGTTAGTATAATATATTTTTTTTTAATGATTCCTTAACTCCAAACGTATCCAAAATTTATTTATCTTGGTAATGTAAACCAATGAAATCATTTTAACTCTATCCATCGTTTTAGAGCATCCAGTTACAAAATTGTAATTGTGTCTACTTTTCTCGAAAACAGTTATAGATGTCACCTTAAAAATGCGTTCATTTTATTCCCTACTCCAAATCACCAAATTTTACATGGAAGCCGATAAAAACAATGTTTGGGTGAACGGTATATATATATATATATATATATATATATATATATATATATATATATATATATATATTCTTACGGTCAATAAATTAACTGTATGTACTTAATTTATTGGCCGTAAATATTTTTTTTAACACAAAATATGAACAGATAGTAATAACAGAGAGCATTTGAAATTCATTTTATAAACGCAGAAATGTAATCTCTATATATAAAAATCACGTGTCTGTCTGTTTATATGTTTGTCTGTTTGCTCCTTATACAAATCCACACCGTTTGACCGATTTTGACCAACCTTGGCGCACAGGTAGGTCTTGATCCGGGAAGCCTCGTAGGCTAGGTCAAAAATGTCTACCAGTTGTCTGTCTGTACGTTTGTTCCTTATACAAATCCACACCGTTCGAACGAATTCGACCAAACTTGGCACACAGGTAGACCTTGATCCGGGGAGTGTCGTAGGCTAAGTCAAAAACGTCTACCACCTGTCTGTCTGTATGTTTGTTCTTTATACAATTCCACTCCGTTCGGCCGATTTTGACCAAAATTTGCACACAGCTAGGTCTTGATCCGGGAAGCCTTGTAGGCTAGGTCAAAAATGTCTACCAGCTGTCTGTCTGTATGTTTGTTCCTTATACAAATCCCCACCGTTCGACCGATTTTGTCCAAATTTATCGCACAGGTAGATCTTGATCTGGGGAGTGTCGTAGGCTTGGTCAAAAACGTTTACCAGCTGTCTGTCTGTATATTTGTGCCTTGTACAAATCCACACCGTTTGACCTACTTTGACGAAACTTGAACACAGGTAGGTCTTGATAAGGGGAGTGTCATAGGCTAGGTCAAAAACGTCTACCAGCTGTCTGTGTGCATGTTTGTTCCTAATACAAATCCACACCGTTTGACCGATGTTCATCAAACTGGGCACACAGGTAGGTCTTGATACAGGGCTAGGTCAAAGTCGTCTATCAGCTGTTTGTCTGCCTATTTGTTACTTATACAATTCCACACCGTTCAACCGATTTTGACGAAACTTGGCTCACATGTATATCTTGATGTGCTCTAGGCTAGGTTAAAATCGTCTAGGAGTCACAGTTCGAACGTCACGGGTTCCAGAACTGTGAACCCGAACAGAATTGTGTTATTAGATTTTAAGAATACTTATTTGGTTTCAAATTTATTTTGGCTTTTCTAGATGCAGAAAGTAGGTGTAACATGGCACGCCAGGTAACAGGTAGTACTTTATAAAATTAAGATAACATAGAAATTTGGAAATTTTATAAGCATAAAAATTATTAATATACCTAATTAACGAAAATAAAAATTCTACTAAAACATTATCAATAATTACTTGGATACCCTTTCACATTTATGACAGCTTGAAGTCTCCTAGACATTGATTCTGTGGCAGCTAGCAAACCTGGCCAGTGCTATCAACCATACAGGCCCAGCGTCAATGTTAACAAAGTATAAAAATAAGAGACAATGTAATAATTTTACAGGGGATAAACTGCAAAACAACCCTGCGTCACAAGCTATAAACTGAACTGAAAGCTATAAACTGAACTGGGAGCAAGTACGTTTTTAAACACAGAGAGGGTTTCCGGGATTTTTTCTAAGACCCCGTCTGGCACCACGGCTGGGGATTTCGCAGAATAGATGCATAAGATCTGAAGAGGCGCGCTTTTCATGTTTGGCCTTGACACCCCTGCTGCGCCAGATTATCAAGCATGCCGGATTAGAGGAGGTTTACTGTATTTAGCCACTTAAAACTAGAATTATTTATAAATAAATAAAGCATAATAACACAAAAAGTAGTATTTATAATTATTTATATAAATATAAAGTTTTAAGTTGTTTATAGATTACTAAGGCTTCGTGTGACGAGGGATGGGGTAAAGGTGGTTAGGTCATGCGTTGAATGCAGTTACCGCCTAGCGGAAACTCCTAGGTCTAAACTCAATGGGGGATTTCCTTCATTAGTCAGGACTTTAATTGGAACACTTCTTTTTGTCTCACTTTCCCCCATTAATTTAATTATAAGTAGGAGATCCTGTCCCCTGGGAATATCTACTGGCGCTTACTCAATCAGTAACATTACGCGGTTACTTTGCGTATGAAATGTACATGTGTAAATGTTTCATAGTCCATAGACCACGAAAATAAAGGTATTTCGAGTAGATTATGTTCAGATGCGCCCTCATCTATACACATATCAGCGTAGATGTAGGGGATTTTAATGTATTTCAGTTATCGGCGTTCCGAATAAAAATGAATTCCCAATAATCGTACCGTCACCGGCAGTCCACCGTCCAGCAGCCGACCGGCAAAATATTCTTCAACGTACTTCCTATGAGGCAGTTCACACAGGAGTGGACCTACACCGGCAGGCCACCGGCAGGATTTTCGGAAAGAATATTTTGACCTGTCGGTGCCTGCAGGGATGGGTTGTGTCTACCGACACGTTCAGTTCGATTCTTACCTTTCTTAGATTTTTTTTTTTTTTTTTTTTTTTTTTTACTGCATATTATTTTAAGTGTGTATTTTCATTTATAGTTTGTTTCGGGCTTAGAATGGGACAATTTAAATGGAAAAACTAAATTGTCCTACAGTATTAATTTAAGAGATATAGTTGATTTTAATATGGATAAATAGAAGATATATAAGAAAGAATAGATAGGTTATCAAATGTTCGACATGATTCTTAACATTAGCATAATGTTTTTATTAATGAACCGATCGAAATGAAAAAATCACTAAATGTTAAGTAAAGCGTTCCACAATATATTAGTGAAAACCGCATCTAAATCGGATATGCCGTTTCTGAGATTAGCAGGCACAGAAAAACAGACAACAATTTTAATAAACATTGTTTTGGGTGATATTGCGCTAATAAAGGCCCCCAACAATATTTTTTCACATATATCTTCCATCCGTTACCTATTTATTATATGTATATATTACAGATAAAAATAAATATGGATATGTTAATTTTTATTTATTTATTTATTTTTTTTACGGCGCATCAACTGTTTGGCTATTAGCGCCGGGCTATCTACAGGTTGCTACCCTTTTCTAATGCCAACAGCACGTGGTCGGTCACCCATTCAGGTACTGACCACGCCTGACGTTGCTTAACTTCGGTGATCTACGAGAACCGGTGTATTCAACGTGGCTAGGCCGTTGGCTGGATATGTTAATGTTTTAACTAAAATAATCCTCGCATTACACACCATTTACTTTTCTTCAGGACTAATTGCTTCTCGAAAGGTTGTGTTTTGCTTTTTTATTCGGTCATCAATTTTTCATAAAGATATAAAAAACTGTTCCTGAGGCATTGCAAAATATCTGTTAAATGAAATTTCATCGTCTTGCAGCACTTTCTGTTAATAATTTATTTATCCAAGGCATCTTATTTGCATTTCGTATTTTTCATCCAAATTAAAGCAATCCTTGCTAATTTTGTATTAAATGCATTGTAAGAAATCACTACGCTAAGCATGGGCGTATATAAGGGGGAGGGGGCTGCAGCCCCTCCCGAAATTTTCATTTGATTGTAAAAATGTGTCATAAAAATAAATTAAATAAGATCTCTTAGTTAATAAAAAAGTTAATTTTAGGTGTAATAGCGTTTTAGTTGCCTAAAACTATTCCAAGCTCTAAATTTTTCATATTCCATACCCCGGAAATGATCTCAGCCCCCCCCCCGAAATTTTCCCAGCCGTTCCCGAAATTATTTTCTATATACGCCCATGTCGCTAAGACAACTGACTGAGAGCTGTTTTCACGACGTTGATGTACGGTGGCCTGTTGGTGGAGGTCCTGATCGCGTCAATTGACTTCCATTTTTCCGGTCGACTGCTGGACGTTGGCCTGCCGGTGACGCATAGTGGTATTTTCTATATACGCCCATGTCGCTAAGACAACTGATTGAGAGCTGTTAATGGACGGTGGCCTGCTGGTGGAGGTCCTGATCGCGTCAATTGACTTCCATTTTTCCGGTCGGCTGCTGGACGTTGGCCTGCCGGTGACGCACTGAGGTATTTTTAACTGAACTAGCTGGACAAAATTATTTTATCACGGATTCTTATAGAAAATGACTTACTGATCACGAATATACCCTACTTTAGGGGTCGGAAATAAAGTCTTACCGTTGTTTTCTAACGTTTTCAGCAGAAAAAAGCCGTTTTTATTACGTTTTATGAGTTAAAATGAATTAAAATTAATTTTTTTATTATTATTATACTTTTTTATAAATTTTTTAATTTTTTTAAAGACAACAACAACAAAAAGCTAAATGACTAGGTATTACAAATAATAATAATTGAAAAAAAAAAGTACATCGAAAATAATAATTGAAAACACAACAATACAACAAAAAATATAATCAAAGTTAAGTCATCAAAACTGAATAATCATTCTTGGTCAAGTAACGTATCATCCAACAAATTAATTATTTCACCCAGAAAGGAATGAAAGTTTCATTCTTTCCTGGGTGAAATAATTAATTTCATCGTGAATTTCTGCACTCATACTAGAAATATACGGATCGCTGGCAGATACGCTTAAATCTTCTTGTACATCTGATTGTGTATCGTAATCCAAACTTGTATCAAGCCATTCACCAAAACATATCTCAATAACATTTACTGTTCGGTTTCCTGTTTGCCACTCATTGCGAAAATGTCTTAAGAATGTCTCTATTTTTTTTTTTTTTTTTTTTTTTTTTTTTTTTTCTTCTCTTCTGGTAAACCAAATTGTTGATGTACATTTATTATGCCTTCCTGTTTTTTTTTTGTTTGGACTTTGTAAGATCCAAATTTCAAAAAGTTCCCTTTTCGATATGAGACATTTTTTTTTCAGAAAATCAGTTATAATTATTAAATTGGCAAATTCTGGCAGCTAATTCTTGCTTATCCAAGTCAATACTTAATTGACAAATAAGAAAAAATTCAAACTAGACCGGACGAGACCGGACAGGAAAAGTTCTGCCCCATAATAACGTACCAATAAGGGTATTACAAATCGCATCGCGTAAAGCAAACATTAATGGTAATTTGGTATGATAAATAATGAAAGAAGCTCATACATACCTTTCTGAAACCTGAAATAAATTTGTAGTACTGACAAAGCAGTTTTTTAATTGTAGTATTCATTTCATTACTAATATAAACAATCCGTAATACCTAAATGTTGACGTATTTGAGCCGACTTATTCTTGTTTTGTAACCTATATACTATCTAGGAAAATACTGCAAGGTCCAATTAGGGATTTGTTCATGAATTTTTCGAATTTTGTCCAGCTAGATCAGTTAAAAATACCACTGTTCGACGGTACGTTCAGTGTGAAACCACCTCGAGCCAGATATTAGATGATTCATGAACGGACAAGAGTGCAGCGGGGGCGTGGATACAGCTATCCATTGGACTTTCTCTAAGTGAAAGGGAAGACTGAGGACGTACAGCTTTCTTCCCGCTTCGTCTCTTCCCCTTCTCCTCTACCCCTAGCAACAACTGCATACACCCTCACGTCATCGTAGCAGTAAAAGTGTAGCTTTGAGTAATATCATAATTACCCTCCCCATCCAAGCAAGCCGGCAGGAATATTCTAATTAGTCTTGGTATTACCTAAGAGTCTTTGTTCTGGTTATTAATTACTATTATTTACAATTTCATTAATTTATTGCGTTTGTTACTTATTTACTATTTTAGTAATTATACCAGGATTTTATATTCACATTTTATCAAAATTTTCAACATTATATTAATACACTAAATTTTAAAAAATGAACATATTTTTAAAAATGAAGATTATTTCTTGGTTTGAGTACATAGAATCATGGGATTCAGTTAAAATGTTTTCTACATTTTTTTTTTTTTTTTTTTTTTTTTTTTTTTTTTTTTACGGCGCATCGACATAATTTTGGCCATTAGCGCCGTGTTACTACATGTTTAATATTCATATAAACAAAGATGTTTTGTTTTGGTTACGCTTGGAGTTAAGGAAGGATTAGAATAAAATATCTTATTTATAGACATGAAAGGTTTTGGGAACTTCGTATATTTCCCATAATATTTCGAAAACAGTTGGAAATCTTGGTAAGCGGAAGGTTACCATTCGAAAGCTTACTAAATGCTCTACAAAAAATATTCCGAAGCAATTTTCGATTAGGCGGAGAAATAAGTGCTTAAATCTTCAAATGTGCTTGTTTTGTTCTTTTGAACAGGTCTTTGTTTAAATAACTTTTTAATTGATTTTTTTTTTATATTGCATTTATCTGTAAAATTAGTATTATGGTAAAAGAAAATAAGAAACAGTAAGCAGGGTGTTTTTAGACCGAACCTTGACAAGGCCAGGGAGTCATTTTTCTATATGTACCCTTACAACCTTGACCTATTTGTGGTCATAAATTATTTCATGAAAGGACTAACCAAAATTATAACTGTTTCTATTTCAACCTTTCCAAATGGCATTTGGAATAAGAACGGAACCGCGCTAGAATAATTCCTTTGGAAAATTAATATTAACGAGGCCATACTAAAATTTATTTCCTTATTTTTTATTAGATTTAATGAATTTAAACAAAAAAAAAAATTTTTTGCTGTGAGGGAAAAGGTTATAGAAAATAAATTAGTTTGATGAGAAAATGAACTTATCCCATTTTGAAAGTCATCGCCTAACAGAGATGGGCATAATTTTATTTATACATAAAAATACCAATTTATTCGTACTTCATATATTTATAAATAGGAATATAAATAAATTCATATTCATAAGTGTGAATACGAATTTATTTGTATTCACGTATATTAAACATAAAAATACAAATAAAATTTTATTCGCAAAATTTCCTGCGAATACAAATAAATTCACAGAATAAATTGTAAATATTCACAAAAAATGTGAATATTCATAAAAAATCAAGTGATTACAAAAAAATTCACATTAAAATATATGAATACAAATTTATTCAGAAAAAAAAATCGCAAATAAATGCATTTGTTCGTATTAACGATAAGAAAGTTATTGGAGGTGATATTTTTTTAGTTTTCTTTTTCTGTTAGAGGGAGGTAGGTGCGCCCCCACGCTGGACCCCGAGCCTGCCGTGGCACCATCAGCTGCGCTGCAGGGATAGGGAGAAAAACTAAAAAATATCACCTTCAATAACTATTTCATCGTTAATACGAACAAATTCATAATTTATTTGTGAATAAATTTGTATTCACAAATTATAATGTGAATAAATTTGTATTTACATTTGAAATATTTTGGTACAAAATGGTTAGTTTTGTGGTCCTCTCGACATGTTTTGTTTTTATAGGCTTTTTTTCTTACACGAAATGCAGCCCCCCCAGCCTCCCCTTTATATACGCCATGAACAAAATGGTCTACATATTATTGAGAATAGATAGTTGACCGTTGAGATCGAGAAGGTGTAGGTAGTCGGGATTCGGTCGCATCCCGACCGGGATCGAATCTTCTGAAATGCAGCCCCCCCCAGCCTCCCCTTTATATACGCCACGAACAAAAAAAGTCCGACTCGCAGGAACTGCCTCATCTTACCGCGGTTCCGTTCTTATCCCTAGTCTAATTTCGAAAGATTAAAATAGAAGCAGTTATTATTTTGTTGAGAGGAGATCGTTGACCGTTGATGGTGCAAGGTAGGGATTGTCCGGGTTCGGTCACTGCTACTTAATAATACATACCCCATATGTGTATGTATGTGGGCATATATATGTACATATGTGTGCGTGTATATGTGTATGTGTATATGCATATATATAAATATATATATATATATTATATGTATATATATATATATATATATATGCTAGGTATATTTACATAGATATGTGCATATATTAGTGTTAAATATGTCCTACTTGTATTTACAGCCCTGATGAAGGCTTGAAGTTCAAGCCGAAACGTCGGCACAATAAAACCATTTTTACGATAAAAGTAGCAGTGACCGAACCCCGACAGTTATTGTTTTGGTTCCAACAGTCTTGAAAGGTAGGATTTACAATCTTACCTGGAAGGGTCGGCATCACTAGAAACTTTCCCGCTAGTTACAAGGTCTTGGAACTCTATATTTCTAACAATAAATTGTTTTTGTTATTTTACTAAACCTGTTTTATTTTCGAATACATTATCCAACTATAAGCAATTAAAAAATAACAAGGAATAAAAAACAGACAAAAAGAACAGTTCGAACAAGCGAAATCAATTACTTTAAAGCTTTAAGCTCTTATTTCTCCGATTGTCATCGCCTAATCAAAACTTTCATTAGAACCTTTTATGTAGAGCATTTAATAAGCTTTCTAATGGTATCCTTCCGTTTACCAAGATTTCCAACCGTTTTCGAGATATTAATGAAAGTTCCCAAAATTTACATTATTTCTAGCAACAGAAAATTGGTCTCATTTTTCATATCCTGTTTTACACACAAAATTTTCCCAACATAAGAAATTACAAAAATAAAAAGCAATAAAAAACGAAGGGAAAGAGACAAAAATTACAAAAAGAACGACAAAAACAGACAACTTAAGAACAAAACAGACGTATTTGAAGTTTTAAGCACTTTTTTCTCCGATTGACATAACCTAATCAAAAATAGTTTTAGAATATTTTTTGTAGAGAATTTAGAAAGCTTTCAAATAGTTTCTATCCACTTACCACGATTTCCCAACCGTGTTCGAGATATTAATGAAAGTATACGAAGTTCCCAAAACTTTTCTTGTCTGTTCATAAAATATTTTATTCTATCCCTTCCTTAACTCCAAACGTAACAAAACTTTCAACATATTAGTTTTAATGAAAGTAGAACATGCAGATAATGTTTCAACTGAATCCCGTAATTCTAAGTACCCAAACCAAAAACGGTATTCAAAAATTATTTTTCCAATTTTCTCGAAAACGGTTAAAGCTATCGCCTTGAAAACGGTTCCATTCGTTTTCCTAGCCCAAGAAGCCTATAAAAAGAGTACTTACAAGCTTAAGAACTCAAAAACGTAAGCGTTACGATTTTTTTTGCGCGAATTTCGCCCCAAATGCCATCTTCCAGTGGGCGGATTTTGCTGGTTAACGAACTTGACCTTTCAAATTGGACGACGGATTTTTGTACCAAATTTCATCAAAATCGGACCATCAGGGAAGCCAGAAATGAGCGAACAGACAAATATATATATATATATATATATATATATATATATATAAATATGTACATATATATATATATATATATATATATATATATATATATATATATATATATATATATATATATATATACAAATTTGAACTACCATCATTTTCGGTTTCCAGAGGTTCTGAAACGCAAAATTTTCTAGTCGGCACTTCCGGATTGTTTCATTGTATCAACCCTATAAGCGGGGTTCCTCCCTATGAGGGAGGGAGGAACCGCGCTAAAAGGTCTATTATATTGAGGTCTATGACCAAAGGTCTATATTATTGAGAATAGACCGTTGACCGTTGAGATCGAGAAGGTGTAGGTAGTCGGGATTCGGTCGCATCCCGACCGGGATCGAATCTTCTGAAATGCAGCCCCCCCCCAGCCTCCCCTTTATATACGCCATGAACAAAAAGGTCTATTATATTGAGGTCTATGAACAAAGGTCTATATTATTGAGAATAGACAGTTGACCGTTGAGATCGAGAAGGTGTAGGTAGTCGGGATTCGGTCGCATCCCGACCGGGATCGAATCTTCTGCATTCAATTCATCGAAGGAAGATAACCAGTTGCATAATTTAATGACACAGAATGAACATTATTACTAACTTGCAGAAGAACAGCTTTTATTGGTTTTCGAGCAAGCCTACATTCAGATGGTTTATGCTCATAACTAAGACTACCTATTGCCGCAATATTACTAAAATTCACTGAATCATTGCCTTCATAAAAGCAGTTAAGAAACGTTTAAGAAAGAATTCCTTTCAAAACCTAAACGTTCAGCTTGTAGTTTCGAATCACTCAAATCGAGCACCCCAAAACCAAGCAGTGCTATTGTTGGGATCTTCTGTTTGCATTAAGCAAAATATCGTCTGGATTCAATTCATCGAAAGAAGATTACGTTGGATAATCTAACCCGGCTAGTCATGATCTTTAGACTAGTGTTGGTATTTTACATGCTATTGTACGATTCGAGAATTTTTTTATGAATAACAAGGCCAAAAAAATTGTAGCGAAATCCCAACTTTATAAGATTATTCGTTTTAAGGGGGAAATTGTAGTCTGTTCGTAGACTGTTGCCTCGACACCAGTGGATTTAGCCTTTTTTCTATAGAAGATAGGATTCATTCTATGTTGGCACTCTATTACTTCCAACTTCATGATGTTATTACTTCGTCCCAACCCAAATTTTTAACGTTAAGACTCGTAGGAAGAACTTCAGAATTCATATGTACCGAGAACTCTGAGTATAATAAATTCATTTAATAAAATAGCCAGATCTTCAACAAGCAGAATGTTTTAACTGAAACGCTCTTTTCGGATAACATTCAAAGGGAAAAATCATTAAGATATGTATAGACCGAAAAGGTGTTGAGTGTCGGAGTTCGGTTGTATGTTGAATAAAACTACATTTTATAACAAAAGTTGTATTTCTGCCAACGCTTCGGCTTGATATTCCAACCCTAGAAGAGGGAGAACAGTTCAGTTTCCTCGAGGCCACTGTATGTAATCAATGTTTCTGAACAGAACTTGCGTTTCTCTTCCCTCCATAGCCCTGAAGAGGGCATGAATGTCAAGACACAACGTTGGCACAGATACAACTTTTGTTATAAAATGTACTTCTGTTATAAGCTAGATGAATCCTGTTAATGCTGATTTTTTTCCCCATTCTAAAAAAATATATATATACACATACGAAATTTCATCATATCCTTATGTTTATTAAGTGTGTGTTTTGGGGAATGTGTATATACTACACTTTTTCAAGAACTAATGGTCAGCACGCTAGTTAGTCACTTACACCAAGCTAGATGAATCCTGTTAATGCTGATTTTTTTTTTTTTTTTCTCTACTTTTCCAATATATATATATACGAAATTTCATCATATCCTTATGTTTATTAATGTGTTTATGTTTATATATTAAACTACTTTAATGTTCCGATATAATCGTGAGCTGTGGGTCCTGTGTCGCCGACATCTCAACGGGCCTCCAGAAACTAACGAACGGGTTTCCTTCCCACAGTGAGAGGGGACGTGCTAAAAGATCCGTCTATAAATAAGGCACAATAGAAACGAGTTGTAAGGTTAATAACTTTTAAACGAATTTTAAAAGTTAAATAACCTTTATGAGGAAAGGTAATAAAAATTAGATTTTATGGCTGCGGATTTCGAAGACATAAGATAATGGCTTAGTGTAATTTGCCAACGCAATCAGTTACATGTGCCCGTCATAAAATCGGGTAAAGGTCTTGCTGATGGTTGTAGCATGGGTTCATTTTCCATTGCAACACCTCTCAGTAACACTGATGCTGAAATAATAGTTCAGCATAAACGTACATGTTGAAAGACTAGAATTTTGCCATTATAATAAAATTGATTATCATGTTACTCATATATTTCTATAAACAAAATTAATTTCTAAAGAGGAATGAAATTCATCTAGACAAATGAAATGTGCATCTTGGTCTGTGATGGCACCGATTGTTAATGGTTTGAATTTTATCTCAGCTTATATCGCTTAATGTTTCATGGGATAAATAAGAGTAAGGCTTTAATTACCTTCCTTACCTAATTAGCTAAGCCAAAACATGTAGAATTCCACTTTACATTAAATAGCTGTTACCCGGCGTTCAATACAACACCTACTTTATATATATATATATTATCATTCTTGTAGATGACCCAAAATATTTCTAAATACGTTTTGTTCTTTGAGGCTTAGGGTCGGAAAAAGTAGCACTTCCTTGTATCACACTAGTTTATTTTGTATGCCCTACATGTTTCGTGCTTTATTTCATTCGCACCTCATCAGGGGCACTTCTTGCTAAGAAGTCCTCTCGTCTCATGTATCTTCTACCCCTGCCTCCGTAGAAGATACATGAGACGAGAGGAGTTCTTAGCAAGAAGTGCCCCTGATGGGGTGGGAATGAAATATAGCGCGAAACATGTAGGGCATGCAAAATAAAGTGGTGTGATACAAGGAAGTGCTACTTTTTCCGACCCTAAGCCTCGAAGAACAAAACTTATTAAAATATGTATATATATATATATATATATATATATATATATATATATATATATATATACATAGAATACAACACCTTTTTCATTAAACAGTCAAATAATAAATGAGCTCATAGTTAGTGCAAAAAAATAAATAAGAAACCAAATAAATAATAATAAAACCCAATAACGCAAACATAGTTAAAGAATTGAAAAAAAAAAATCTTCCTAGAGTGCGATTCGAACTTGGAGCGTTGGAGTTATCGGGAAACTGACATGAGAACGCAGCAGTGCAGGGGTTAGCATATTTAGTTTGGATTTCACTTTCCAAACAATTTACAATATCCCACAGATAATAGAATGATATTCCTTTACGGTCCGTCTTGCTGAATATCTCATTTGATAATAGTAACGATCTCTGACAATTCACTCTTTTGAAACGGTTCGGGCTCACAATTTTCGAACCCGTGACCTCCGATCTGTGAGTCCTAGTCTATAAAACTCACTACCTTTATACCACGTTTGGGTAAAATCGATAAAACGGTGTGGATTCGTATAAGGAACAAACAGACAAACAGCTGAATTATATATATATATATATATATATATATATATATATATATATATATATATATATATATATACAGGGTGTACGAGTCTTAAACCGACAGACTTCACATATCGATGGGGAATCGAAAAAAGGAAATCAAAAAGTCCTTTGGCGATTTTCTCGTTTTCTACTAAAACGAAAAAAAAACGTGTTTTTTGTTTGGAAAAATTCCGATTTATCGCTTAAACGAAGCGTTGTACAAAAAAACACCTCACTACAAGAGTGTAGCTTATTACATAATCTTTAAGATGGGACCTAGTTCAGCGTCTTAGCTTGAATATTTTACGGGATAATCGTGTTTGAATAACCCATCGGATGGATATTATGTTCCTTAGAGAGTTAGACATTGACATTATGTTTGTTTCGTAAAACACTTCGTTTAAGCAGTAACTCGGATTTGTAAAAAAAAAACAAAAACACGTTTTTTGCGTTTATTTCGAAAACGAGAAAATCGCCAAAGGAATTTTTGACTTGTGTAGCAAGAACTGATGCGACATTACTTTCATGCATATATATATATATATATATATATATATATATATATATATATATGGGGACGAGGTTAGCTCAGTGGTAAGGTACTCGACTAATGAACTGGAGGACCAGGTTCAAAACCCGAGCGCGCACTAAAGATTTTATCTTCTAGTGCTGCCGTTCGAGGGTTGGATTTGGGGTCCCAGATCGTCCCTAGGCTCACCCAGCCTTTAATTAATTTAATTAATAATGGGGTACCTTGGGTGCTAATGACTCTAGCAGTCGAAGCAGCCAAGGGGAAAATCAGGCGGCCGGAGCATAGTGTTGACCACACTATCTCCCTAGTGTGTGCCGTATGGTCAAGAATCGGATACCTCTACAGTATCTGCCCCTCTGGGCCCTTGTGGCCTGTTACGGGACTGATTTTATATATATATATATATATATATATATATATATATATATATGTGTGTGTGTATATATATATATATATATATATATATATGTGTGTGTGTGTATATATATATATATATATGTGTGTATATATAGGTGTGTATATATATATGTGTGTGTGTGTGTATATATATATATAAATATAAATATACAGAGTAACGAATTACAAAGCTTTCTTGGCTTACTATAGATTTTTGTTGTTACATGAGAAAGCTATGCGTTTTTGCGACGGGTGACCAGGGGAGCTTAAAAAAGCTTCTTAGAATGGAAATCTTATACAAAAGAAAAAAAAAATAGAAAATAAAGCTGTATTCCTTCCTAGTTTATCGTTTTTACTAAGGACCACTATTCCGGTTTTTTAGGCTTCCTGCTTACATAGTACCCCAGAATTACCTCTTCGGTGAGAGAGTTCAGACTCTAAAATCAGTAAAAATTGAAAAAGTCCGACTAGCTAATACATTCTCGATGTACCACCAATATATTACAAAACCAAAAATTTATTTATCTTAGTTTAGATGATTGTAAGGCATGTAAAAAAAAATGTTTCAGGCCTGTGTCAAGTTTTTGGCCGCATAAAACAAAAAAAAAAAAAAAAAATAGTTGTTTTTCTCTTTTCTCAAATGCGGTTAAAAATTTATTTTCAAGGCAAGTACTTATAAATCCGTCTTGCATGACGGAGCGCGAAATATATATATCTATATATATAAAAATCACGCGTCTGTCTGTTTTTCTGTTTGTTTGTTCCTTATACAAATCTACACCATTTGACCGATTTTGACCAAACTTGGAATAATGGTAGGTCTTGATACGAGAAATCTCCTAGGCTAGGTCAAAAAAATCTACCAGCTGTCTGTCTGTATGTTTGTCCCTTATACAAATCCACACCGTTCGTCCGATTTTGACTAAACTCGGTACACAGGTAGATCTTAATCTGGGGAGTGCCGTAGGCTAGGTCAAAAAAATCTACCAGCTGGCTGTCTGTATGTTTGTCCCTTATACAAATCCACACCGTTAGACCAATTTTTACGAAACTTGGTATACATGTATGTCTTGATACGGGGGGTGTTATAGGTTAGGTCAAAGTCGTCTAGGACTCTCAGTTGGGAGGCCACGGGTTCATAACAGTTACAGATTCGTGTTATTAGATTTTAATAATACTTATTTGGTGTCTAATTTATTTAGGCTTTTCTATACGCAGAAAGTTGGCGTAGCATGGCACCCCGGGTAGCGGCTAGCCATAAATAAAACAATGTACAGGGTGGCCCAAAGTAGTGTTAGTAGTGCTTAAATGCTATTATAGGAGATTCTAAGCAAAAACGTTTCTATCAGCATCGGTCCGGAAATGCATCGTGGAGGCGCTGGAGAATTAAAACCACGAAAAAAGTTTAAATGAAAGATGTAGGCCAATAAATCCTGCACAGTTTCGTACCAAGGAATCTGTTTCCTTTGATGCAGCTTGCTGAGAAGGCCGAGGGATTCAACATCGGAAAAAAGTGTCGTTTATTGTTCAGCCCATCCATGAAGCATTTCCAGAATCTTCTTGATTAGGAACTTTTTTTAACCATTCTTCATTTATTTTCGTATGAATAAATAAGAAGAGATATTCACCAAGACGGACCGTAACGGACTATCATTCTATCATCTATGTGATATTTTCAGTTGTTTGACGAAATCGAAGCTAAATATGCTAACCCCTGCACTGCTGCGTTCTCATGCCAGTTTGCCGATAACTGCAAGGTTTCAAGTTCGAGTCGCACTCTAGGAAGATTTTTTTGTCTATTCTTTAACTTTATTTGCATTTATTGGTTTTCATTATTACTTTTTTTTGTTTTTTTTATTTTTTACTAACTATAAACACATTTATTATTTAACTGTTTAATGAAACAGGTGTAGTATTCTGTGAATATATATATATATATATATTATTCTTGTAGATGACCCAAAATATATCTTAATACGTTTTGTTCTTTGTCGGAAAAAGTAGCAAAATAAAGTGGTGTGATACAAGGAGGTGCTACTTTTTCTGACCCTAAGCCTAAAAGAACAAAACGTATTAATATATATATATATACACACACACATAAAGGTTTCAACGACAGGTTTTATTCGTGACTTATGGATTACGTTCGCGTTTCTCGTCTGCTGTTCGAACCGAATCGATGCCATAAGTGAATTTTCTTTTCAATAGTGAGACAAGCGTTACTTCAACTTTCGGTAGTATTATAACTAAAGCGAAATATTAAGACTTTCTATTTTCAGCCTTCCAAATCACACCATGTAAAGGCAATTCATAGAAAGACGCTAGGATGACGCATTTACTACAGACGGCATCGTCAAAAGTTTAATTTTTCAAAAAACTTAAAATTTTGACGATACCGTCTTTCTACTTAGTAGAAGTTCTGAAATTTGTAAAAAATAATCTGCACCTGTTTAAGTCGAGGGGGGGGATTTACATTCCTATTCGACAAGGCAGGATAGGAATTTAGACATAGAGCAGCATGGAACCTGCTTTTATTCAAAAGGCTTGTTACATAATGGACAACGCCCTTCCTAGAAAAATAAAAGAAATAGACGAATACGCTAAATTGGTATGCCAATGTAAATACATTATTTCGGAAATGAATGTTTATACGATAAGGGATTTTTTTATTCATAATTCAAGAGACGTCTCAATTTAATATGTAGTCCAAAGAACTTGTATATAATTTTATTTTAATGTATATAATTTTATTATTTACTAGTGTCATATTTTAATTTTTATATTATTTATTATATTAGTGATATATACTTGTTTTTATTTTAAAGTAGGGCTATATGCTATGTTATTTATTATAATCTTAAGGTAATAAGGATATCAAGGCATTACCAAGAAATGTTTTATGAGTTCAAGTTGTGTAAGAGACTTAAAATGTTATATCTGTGATCCTAAGCAGCCAGATTTGAAATTGTATTGTTGTTTTGTTTTTGTTTTTTTGACTTGTCCCATTTCCAAATATTTGGATTGCTGGAAATATATCTATCTATCTAGCTCTCTATCTATCTACAAATCCGAATTATATATCCCAGAGGCCACTAGAACCTCCCTGGTGCCCCAGCCACATTTCAATCAAACTTTTCATGAGAAGGGATTGCTGATTGAATAGTTTGTAGGCGTTAAGAGTTAAGATTACACTTCTGCTAGATAATGGACCCCACTCATCCATTCATAACCCCAACACCTCAGGACTGACTTGGAAGTGAGAGGAAGAGCTTACCTATTTTTATCGTCATGGTCATTCAATCAATGAGTTGTGTAATAGAGTTGTGTCTGCTTCTACAATGACTCTTTGATGAATAGATACTCTTCGGAGTGGTTTCATTGTCGCTTCTCGGTATAGTTGAACGAAATTCCGATCCCAATGGACACCAAAAACTCCTTATCTTATAGTGTTTTCATGTAATGGTTTTATCTGAGGTGATTTGAAAACATTGGATAGGAGCGCTTAAGGGGTAATATTACCTCGTAACTTTTTTTTCTAGGCAAATGTTTTTCCTTAACTAATCAAAAATGATATCCAAGAGTGTTTATTTGAAGAAAAAATGTTTAGATGGGCAAAAAGTACGATTTTCCGAGTGAAATCCCGATGCCGAGTGAACGCGGTGCCGATTTGAAGATAATTATTTAAGGTAGCTTCGATTGGTCCTTTTTAGCGCGGTTCCTCCCTCCCCCATAGGGAGGAACCCCGCTTATAGGGTTGATACAATGAAACAAACTGGAAGTGCCGACTAGAAAATTTCGCGTTTCAGAACCCCTAGAGACCGAAAATAACGGTGGTTCAAATTTGTATATATATATATATATATATATATATATATATATATATGTATATATTTATATATATATATATATATATATATATATATATATATTTGTCTGTTCGCTCTCTAGCTAGAAGACGAATGGTCCGATTTTGATGAAATTTGGTACAAAAATCCTTCGTCCAATTTGAAAGGTCAAGTTCGTTAACCAGCAAAATCCGCCTACTGAAAGATGGCGTTTGGGGCGAAATTCGCGCAAAAAAAATCGTAACGCTTACGTTTTTGAGTTCATAAGCTTGTAAGTACTCTTTTTATAGGCTTCTTGGGCTAGGAAAACGAATGGAACCATTTTCAAGGCGATAGCTTTAACCGTTGTCGAGAAAATTGGAAAACAGTTTTTGAATTCCGTTTTTGGTTTGGGTACTTAGAATCACGGGATTCAGTTGAAACATTACCTGCATGTTCTAATTTCATTAAAACTAATATGTTGAAATTTTGGTTACGTTTGGAGTTAAGGAAGGGTTAGAATAAAATATTTTATTAACAGACTTAAAAAGTTTTGGTAACTTTGTATATTTTCCTTGATATCTCGAAAAAGGTTGAGAATCATGGTAAACGAAAGAATACCATTAGAAAGCTTACTAAATGCTCTACAAAAAAGGTTCTGATGAAAGTTTTGATTAGGTGATGTCAATCGGAGAAATAAGTGCTTAAAACATTAAAGTAATTGATTTTGCTTATTCGAACTGTTCTTTTTGTCTGTTTTTATCCTTGTTATTTTTTAATTGCTTATAGTTGGATAATGTATTTGACAATAAAACAGATTAGGCAAAATAAGAAAAACAATTCATTGTTAGAAATATAGCTTGCAAAGAGAAAGAGATTCGATGACGTCTTTTGAATATTTTCAATTGCCTTCATGCTGTTGGTTTTTTATTTTATTTTTTAATTGATTTTATTTGTAGAATTATTACTATTTAAAGAACACAGGAATGTGTGAAAATATTTGATATTTTCCAATTCATTGAAACGTATGAAATGAAGTATCGGTAGAAGAGGATTCTAGGGTCTTGCGGACCTGACCCCAGGTATAGCCATAAAACCCTTATAAAAAAAAAAAAAAAAAAAAAAAAAAAAAAAAAAAAAAAAAAAAAAAAAAAAAAAACTGGAACCGCGCTAAGATGACGCAGTTCCTGAGAGTCGGACTTTTTTTTAATTATTAAATTTCTTTTTGGTCTTTAATACATATCAACATTAAACCAATGTTTTATGAAAAAAAAAATTAAATAGGAATGACATGAACATTTCAGAACATTAAACTTTAAAGTCGTTTTCTCAAAACTATGTTTTTCAAATCAGGCGATACTCTGGCGTCTTCAATTTTTGCCCGATCAACTTCAAATGTTACTGCAGCTTCCTCATGGTATTTACTAGAAACGTACGAAAGATTTTTTCAATTCATTTAATTATAATTATAATTTTATGACCGATTTTCGACGGATTTTTTAATAGAAAATGAAAAATTGTTCAGCATTTCTTAAAAATCCTACGTACTATACTAGATTTAACCTTCTTCTTTCAAAATAATATTAGTTTTTCGTTCTAGATTAAAAATTGCCGCCTTCAGACTATCGCCCGTGAAAAAAGATGGTTCACGTTTGTAAGACACAGCGCCGCCATTATTTTTTTCAAAGAATTGAAACGTATTTTTTTGGATGCATTAACATCCCATATAAAACGTGTAAGAAAAAAAAAAAAAAAAAAAAAAAAAAAAAAAAAAAAAAAAAAAAAAAAATTGCATGGAAATAGTAATAATATGTATATAGTAGTATGTAAGGTTGTATATCAAATAGCATGTAAGAAAAAAAAAATAAATAAATAAAAAATATATATAAAAAAAATAATAAAAAAATAAATTGCATGAAAAAAGAAGATAATAATGTGTATATATTAGTATATAAGGTTGTGTATAGAATAACACGTAAGAAAAAAAATAAATAAATAAATAAAAAATAAAATAAAATAAAAAAAAAAATAAAGTGCATGTAAATAGTAGACAATAATATGTATATAGTAGTAGGTAAGGTTGTGTTTAAAATGGCATATAAAAAAAAAAAAAAAAAATATATATATATATATATATATATATATATATATTGCATGAAAATAATAATGTGTATATATTATATGTAAGGTTGTGTATAGAATAGCTTAAATGAAATTTAAAATGGAATAATAATGATATAATAATAGTTAAATAGTAAATAATAAATAAACGTAAAACAATCCATCATCACAACATTTTTTCTCATATTACAACACAAATTATACTAAACACTAAATACAATCTAAAGAAAAAAAAAAAAGTCGGGCAATGAGAACCACCAAGTTGTTTGCCCTGAAACCCAAAATCCAATCCATATAAAACGTTTGATACAAAGAATTGAAAAATATTGATTTACTTGTTATTTATAAATTCAAGAAAGTGGCTGTGATTTTGATCACACAAGGTTATTACCCCTTAATATAACACTTCCTAAACTTTTTTTTTCTTCTATATTGTAGTATATTTATCAGGCTTTCAAATTATCTGCTTCCACATACCACGATTTCGTATACGTGATATTTAAGAAACTGCTCATGTCTGTTGACAAAATGTATAGTTCGTATTTTATTTTCATATCCAAACGTAACCAAAATTTATATGTCTCAGTTTGAATGAAATTGCATAATTGAGGTGACTTTATATACGGGTATTATTGTGAACTAACTATGAAAATTCCTAAGCGAGGCAACGTGACAAATATATTGAGAGGAGATCGTAGGCCGTTAGTGATTCGAAGGTAGAAATTTTCAGGATTCGGCCTAAAAAATGTCAAAAACAGAAAAACATTATACATGAAACAGGGTGAGTGATACATTTGATAAGAATGTGCTTTAGCAAGAGCTTAAATTAGAGTTAGATTAATACTGATTCAAAACTGAAATGTTTAACAAGATACAGATATAAAATTAATAAGTACATGATAAAAATTGGCTTACCGATGAGAAGACGGAGAACTATGGCTCACGGGGTCTCCCGTGGTCTAGTGGCTAGCGTGCTGGCTTCATAAGCGGGAGATGGTGGGTTCGATCCCCACCGGCGACAGGAATTTTCTCATCTCAGGGCTCGCTGAGAAAATTCCTGGTTGCACCCTGGAGGCCCGGCGCTAATGACCAAGATTTGTCGATGCGCCGTAAAAAAAAAAAAAAAAAAAAAAAAAAAAACTATGGCTCACGGTTTGGTAGTCATTTCTGACTTGGGGAGTTTTGACCACCCATTACGTTGAGGGTGATAGCTCCCGTCTTTTCTTCGAAACAAATATATAAATCTTTTTGAATTACAAAAATCACCAGGAATGGTTGGTTGTCTGCTATATTTATAACGCGCGAGGGAAATATTATTGTTGATTTATTGCTGAGCATCCGTTACGAAAGCGACTCGCTCCATATCATTTTTTCATATACACTCAATATTAAGAATACTTTTACACCTATATATACATAATTATATGTATATATAGGGAAATAAAAAGAACAAATAATAAGAATTCATAGAAATGCAAGAAACAAATATGAACTTGTTAGGTTCTTGGTTATATTATAAGACGAAGAAGAATATCAGAAAAAAAATGTATATGCATGCGCTAAAAAAATTGCGACCATAATTCTTGTTTTTTTTTTACAACAAATATCAGTTTTAAACGTAATTATAAATGGCATACTGAGTTCAATAATAAAGGAAAGAGGGTTTCCGAGCACCCCCCTCTCAAGTCCACATTACACAGGTAACATATGATCTAAAAAAAGTCCGACTCGCAGGAACTGCATCATCTTAGCGCGGTTCCTGTTCATATCCCTATTGTCATTCGTAAAGCTTAGAATAGAAACAGATAATATTTTCCTCGGTCTTTGTTCAAAGGGTTTTATGGCTTTACCTGGTCGGGTCCGCCAGACCCTAGAATCCTCTTCTACCGATACTTCATTTCATACGTTTCAATGAATTGGAAAATATCAAAAATGTTCACATATTCCTTACTATCACATGTTCTTTTACTATAGTAATAATTCTACAAATAAAATCAATTAAAAAATAAAATAAAATAAAAAACCAGCAGCATGAAGGCAACTGAAAATATTCAAATGACGTCATCGAATCTCTTTCTCTTTGCAAGCTATATTTCTAACAATAAATTGTTTTTTCTTATTTTGCCTAATCTGTTTTATTGTCAAATACATTATCCAACTATAAGCAATTAAAAAATAACAAGGAATAAAAACAGACAAAAAGAACCGTTCGAATAAACGAAATCAATTACTTCAAAGTTTAAGCACTTATTTCTCCGATTGACATCACCTAATCAAAAATTGTTTCAGAATCTTTTTTGTAGAGAATTTATAAAGCTTTCAAATAATCTCTATCCACTTATCACGATTTCCCAAGCGCGTTCGAGATATTAATGAAATTATACGAAGTTCCCAAAACTTTTCATGTCTTTTCATAAAATATTTTATTCTAACCCTTCCGTAACTCCAAACGTAACCAAACGTTTAACATGTTAGTTTAGATGAAATTCAAACATGCAAAAAATGTTTCAACTGAATCCCATGATTCTAAGTAACCAAACCAAAAACTTGATTTAACAACATTTTTTGCTGATTTTCTCAGAAACGGTTAAAGCTATCGCCTTAAAAATGGTTTCATTCGTTTTACTAGCCCAAGAAGCCTAAAAAACATGTACTTACAAGCATATGAACTCAAAAACGTAAGCGTTACGATTTTTTTTGCGCGAATTGCGCCCCAAACGCCATCTTCCAGTGGGCGGATTTTGCTGTTAACGAACTTGACCTTTCAAATTAGACGACGGATTTTTGTACCAAATTTCATCAAAATCGGACCATTAGGGACGCCAGAAATCCGCGAACAGACAAATATATATATATATATATATATATATATATATATATATATATATATATATATACAAATTTGAACCACCCATATTTTCGGTCTCTAGGGGTTCTGAAACGCGAAATTTTCTAGTCGGCACTTCCGGATTGTTTCATGAGATCAACCTTATAAGCAGGGTTCCTCCCTATGAAGGGAGGGAGGAACCGCGCTAAAAACTCTCGGAGTGGTATGGTCCGAAAAGGGTTTTTAAAAATCTGAAACAATTCATTCGTACGTTTTTGAAGTCCGCGATTCCGCACCCGTAGTTCGTTTGACTCGCACTCCCTCACAGAAAATGATTTTTTTTTCAGATGTTTTTTTCTCTATTTGACTTTGAATCTGATGTGATGAAGGCTAACCAACCCGGTCATCGTAATCAGCCACCCTATAAGGACCATACCGCTCCGAGTGTTTCTGTGTGAAGTTTAGTAATCGTAATTATTCAATAAAATATGTTCTTGTAAGTTAATAAAAAGTCCGACTCGCAGGAACTGCGTCATCTTAGCGCGGTTACGTACATCTCGAAGAAATGGAATAGATTAGCATCACAAATCACTGGAAACTGACAGTAGCCATCATGCACAGAAGCGGATAATTCTTAATCTGTATAAGTCAATACAATTATGTACTGAAAATTTACTTACTCTTTGACTACTGCTGAGAAGGCTCTATTCTAAACAAACAAAAATTCGTTGTCATTTTAAGTTCCTTGTTTAACTAGCAAATTCGTCTTACTGTTATAATCAACTGTAAATAAGTGCTTCATGGCGAATAAAATTCCATTCTGTCGTGGGTTAAATCTTTCTATAAAATAAGAAATAACGATAACTTCAGTTGGAGGCTATGCGGAAGGTTATATAGACAGCAGAATTCAAAACAAAATACGTCATCATGATTAGCCGCTGCCATCTTGATTACCACAGCCACTCCAAACTTGTTATTACCAACACCTCTCACCGTTTCTTAGCTTATTTTACTACTATTCTAATTTTACTGATAAATGCAATTTAAAACAAGAAAAAAACAATTAAAAAGTGAGATAAACAAAGAGAAAACCCCTTTCAAAACAACAAAACAAACATTTTTTACGTTTTAAGCGCTTATATCTCTGATTGACGTTGTCCCATCGAATATTGCTTCAGAACCTTTTTTGTAGAGAATTTAGAAAGCATTCGAATGGTTACCTTCCACTTCGCACGATTTCCCAACCGTTATCGAGATATTTACAAAAATATATAAAGATCCGAAAACATTTCATGTCTATTAATAAATTTTTTTTTCGCATACTTCCTTAACTCCAAATATAACGAAAATTTAAACATCTTAGTTGGGATTAATTCCCAAGTTGTAGAAAATATTTCAATTGAATCCCGCGATTCTAAGTACTCACAAAAATATAATGACTTTCAAAAACATTGATTCCACTTTTCTCAGAAACGGTTCCAGATATCGCCTTATTAATGGTTTCATTCGTTTTCTTATGTTAAGAAACCTATAAAAAAAAGTACCTGCAAGCATATAAACTCAAAAACGTAAACGTTAAGATTTTTTTGTGCGAATTTCGCCCCAAACACTATCTTCTAATGGGCGGATTCTGCTGGTTAACGAACTTGACCTTTCAAATTAGACGACAGATTTTTGTACCATATTTTGTTAAAATCGGACCATTTTTGAGCTTGCTAGAGCGCGAACAGACAAGCATATATATAAATATATACATAAATATAAATATATATATATATATATATATATATATATATATATATATATATATATATACAAATTTGGGCCACCTATATTTTAGTGATCTATAGGGTCTGAAACGTGAAAGTTTCTAGTCGGCACTTCCGGATTGCGTCATGAGGTCAACCTCATAAGCGGGTTCTCCCTATGGAGATAGGGAGTAACCGCGCTAAAAAACAGATTCAAAGAATGTGCACCAAATTTTCCATAGTATTATAAATTAAACCTCACAAACAAATTTACCAATAATCCATACCAATAAATAGCTAAAGAATCTATACAAACCGGCCATATTCATTACCACAGATGACTTTTTAGTACTACGCCTGGCTCAAGCTAGACAACATGACGAGAGGACTTCCTCAGAAGGTAGGATTAAGATTTAAGATAGAATATTATATGTCGAAATGTAAATTTATTTAGGGAAAGGATAGATGTAAACGGGCTAAAATTAAACTTTGTTGCTGGTTAAAATATTATAGACATTACTAGTACTTCATATAGATATACAGTAAAACATAGTGATGAGAACCAATTTGTGAAAGTAAAATATAGAAATTTCAATTCAAATAACCATCGATCAGAAATGTGTACGTTGTGTTTAGCCGTGTGAGCATTACCGTCCCAAATGGCCATGTCGTACAAACAAGGTCCCCGACAACTTTCTCCAATAGCATGTAAACAAATTTCCTACAACTTTCGTTTCTATCTATTTGTTTTCACTTTGTAGTGAATTATTTCGTTATTCCAGTCATATTCTTAAGAGAGTTTCGAAGATGTTATATAATTTAAAATTTTGTTTATAATCGATAACTTCTTAAATGTAGTGTGTATATGGAATATTTTGGCAGAATAGTGACTTCTATAGAGTGGAGTATGTAAAACAATTTTTGATTTAAAAACGGATGTCAGATTCGTTTCTAGCACATTGAAAAACCCCTAAATTCAAATTTTGGGAATATTACAAAAATAAAAAAAAATGTATTTTAAATTTCGCTAAGGGGGGGCCTTAAAATTTTGTTAGAGATTCAAGAATCCGGCCATATTTCAAAGAATATTTACCCGATTCAAACCAAACTTGGAGGGTCGATAAAGGTCATAATGTGACACATTTCCGTCCAATCGGGGTGTTTCTACGTGCTCTGGAATTCACGTTATATGCAAAAAAGTTTATATTTTATTTTTATTTTGAGAACCATTTTTCGTAAGTACCTTTTGAGATAATACAATAGTCATTTATATGGGTAGAAAAAGGAGTCTTTCTTCTTTCGAAAGATTTTAATGACGTAAAAATCGGATTATCTCAAGGGGAGATATTGAATTTCAAAACGTCACATTACCTGCTATTATTATTTTTGGTGTAAAAAAATGTATAATACTAGTTTACCTGAAAACTTAAGCATATTTTTGAATATATTTGATGAAATATAAATTATTGTTTATCGATTATATTTTTCTATTAATCAACTCTATAAAACAAATGAATTGGTGAAAGAATCATGTCGATATCATTTTCTAAACTCGATATAAAAAATAAAGCATTTTCAACCTATTTTATTTCTCGGCTCCTAAGGCGCATTGGACGGAACGCTCGGACACTTGTCGACTATTTTTCGATGTAGAATCACCAGAAAAAAAATTGGTCCAAATCGGTGACCCCATCGCTGTATACTCCCCTTGAGAGTGTTATTTCAATCGAATCCACACATCTAAATTCGTATAATTAGTAGAGCGGAAGCCCAATAACACAAAGCTTCAATCTTTTGCGTGAATTTCGCCAAAAAAATCAGTGTTCCTATAGATGAGTTCTGCTGAACGAAATTCGTTATACAAAAATTATCCTAGAGCTAAATGTCATCAACATCTGATTACTAGAGCACGAAAATACAAATGTGTGTGTGTACGTATATATATATATTTTCACATGTAGCCCCGGCAGGACCACGCGAAGTACAATTATCACTGTTTTAAAAGGTTGTGTGTATTTATCTATATATGTTACATGTTCAAAAATTTTAACTAGTCATATTTAGTACAAAGAAGGGAGGGAGATCGATAAAGATATTTTTCAAATATTCTAACTAATAACTCATTACAAATAATTACTAAGAACTCCGTCAACTATTTTTTAAATTATAAACTCTAGAACCTGGTCCTGGTGCTAGAATAACTGATTGTAATTCAGCTAAACGAAAGAATGAAAAAAAAAACAACAAACAAAAACGAAACGCCTCCTTAGAATACATCCAACGAGCTCAACAAGAGCTGAGATTAGGATTACTAACTTTATTTTATTACAACAAGGAAATAAAAACTTAAATTGTCCGAACCTTCTCTGATATAGGATTTTGTAACAATATTTGTACCATATGTATATATGTGTGTATATATATATGTATATATATATATGTGTATATATATATATATATATATATATATATATATATATATATATATATAGGTTTACTGGTAAGTACTTACATCCTACGCGAGGTGATAGTTTTGTTCAAAACAAATAATTTTAAGCCTACATTGTCTTATCTAAAAGTTACCCTTATCAAAATGTTTAATACCTACAAAAATTATAGTCTTCTGGTATTGACCGTGTCACAAACTTCTTTGCCGACGTTTCGCTAGTCATACTGCCAGCTTCCTCAGGGCTTAGCCTGAGAATCTTCTCAGACTAAGCCCTGAGGAAGCTGGCAGTATGACTAGCGAAACGTCGGCAAAGAAGTTAGTGACACGGTCAATACCAGAAGACTATAATATTTGTAATGACTCGGACCGTGGAAGCCTAAGAGTTAAATTGTTTAATACCTATTTGATTTTATAGTTCCTTAGCTTTTGGGTATTATATATCATTTCTAGCATTTGAGTTGAATGTTTTTTTATTTAATACGTTCAGAATAAACTATTAATTAAATAAAATTAGGACATTTTTAAGAGAAAACGGCCCAATAACTTAAATTTACATTATTTGTTTCCTGAAAACCTAAGCAACTGTGACATTTTTTTTTTTAAAAAAAAAAACCTAAAATATTAAATTTCGTGAAAACTGGTAACTTTTAGATATTGGATATGGGCTTATAATTTTTTGTTTTTACCAAAACGATCACCTCACGATGCATATGGGTCGACTTACCAGTAACCTGTGTGTATATGTGTATATATATATATATATATATATATATATATATATATATATGAAAGTAATGTTGCATTAGTTCTTGTTACATTTGTACTCTGAAAACGACAAGACTAATCCTGAAAAGTCGGAATTTATGACACACAGCCTCCAAACTGACCTAAAGAAACATTACATTTTCTTTCGTTTTAAGGGCTTCGTATTTATGGCGATAAGCCCAAATATTATATTTAAATACTATAAAGTACGAAGTAATATAAAATATTATATGTAAATACTATAAAGGCCTCGTATTTCTCTTTTTGTAGAATTATGAAATTTAACTC